>PVJD01003851.1:45101-152132 GCA_004026545.1 Mormoops blainvillei | reverse complement strand
GGATGTTAACTAGACTGACTGAGGCTCTCATGACACAATATAAACAAACGAATCATCAGGCTGGGCACCTGTAACTAATATAAGCTTATATGCCAATTACATTGCAAAGAAACAAAACTGTTACTTTAAGTGTATGAGCTGCTTCGCTACCCTGAGAAAGTGAGTACAACAGAAGTGTACAAAAATAGAACACATTCTACATCTTAGAAAGTGAACGATTTCTTTGACACTCTACCATGGTCCTGTAACTTCGGCTACTTTTTCCTACCAGGGACAAGTGGTTATTATTTTTTTTCTCACTTAACTTAAAATAAGCAAACTGAAAAGTCACTGCTTTAAGGGCTTGGTATGTAACTGGAAGGTTCTTTAAAATCTTCAAGATTCAGAACTGCTTCTTCATGTTTACCATGGTCTTAAAAGTAATCTTCAAAACATCTCAGTTAACAAAAGACTGAAACTTAGAATCAGAAAACATAACTAATCAGGTACTTGAATTATCTCTATATGTCTGCTGAAATGGAGATGTCATCCTGTTTAAATGTTCCAGTAAAATGTGAAATTCCAGTTCAAAAGAAAATTCAGCTTCAGAATTGGCACTGTAGCCTATAAAGCTTAAACATTAAAAGAGTATATTCTTATCTGGACCATGTCTAAATCCGATATCTTTGTATTACAGAGGTATGGTCTCTCGACTAAATGAAATAAAATTCTGAAGTTTTCTTTCATACACGCAGTTGCAGAAAAAGATTTTCCAGGCTTCAAAATAGGGAAGGAAAGGGGCAAAGACAAACGCCTCCCAGTTGTCCTTTCCTGGCCTGTAAGTCTTCCACGAGCAAGTCTAACTCGGCCCTCCATGAAGGTTTTCCCCGTAGGACAGGAAGGGAAGATGCCGAGTGCCTGTGGGGACAGGCCCCCTTCGCTGTAAGGCGCCCCGGGGCCAGGGGGTCCCGGACCTGCCCTCCAGCCCGCAGAGAAACACCAGCACATTCCTGCTGCTCCTGTTTATCCAAAAGTCTCTGCATCCGTTAGCCACCAGCACCGCTACATCCTCCAGGGTCGGCAACGATGGGCTAGGAAGAGGCTGTTTCACATCCAGTGGGTGCCCTGATGTTGTTCAAAAACACATTTACCAAAAGAGGAGGAAGAACGATCAGAAAATAACATAGCCAACCCAACTGCTGGTTGTGTAAACTCTCAGGTTTCGGTACAGATGTTACTGTCTGCTCATGCAAGAGATGGGGACCCCCAACAGCAGGTGTCCTGCTGGATTTCAAAAGCAAACATTACATTCTGTTTTGAAATCATAACATGTGGCAGCTTGGTGTACGGTTTCCATACAAATCTACAAACCCTCATTTCACAACTGGGAAGCTTCGTGTTAAGCTGATGAGGGAGAGAGAATGGGGAGGGGAGGGGAGGGAACAGAGAGAGATGGGTGGCAAGTGTGTGTGTACGGCGACTCTTATGGCTGAACAAACCCAGCCTTAAAAAAAAAAAAGGCAGGCTGCAACTTCAACCATCGTGAGCCACTGAAAATTAAAAACACACACACACACCCCTAAAAGTGAAGGTGTTTTGTTTGGTCCCAGAAATCAGGGGGTACAACTTGCAATGAAGGTGACGTGCCGGGGAAACCACCGGGAGCTGAGAGGTCGCCCCCAGAGAGCAGAGTCGCCGGGGAAAGGAAAAGTGCAGCGGCGGTCTCGCCTTGTAATCGCACACATGCCATGCTCTGATACAAGGCAGGCAGACGGACAGACAGGCAGGCAGTACAGGGTGTCTGGGCTCTGTCACGGTGGCGTGAGGGGTGACCCAGGTCCTCTGCCTGGCTCTGTGGTCTTTGGCCCAGGCCTGCGGGATCTTAAACTGTGTTAAAAACTTTCCAGTTCAGGCCCAGAGCACTCCGGGCCCTAAATATTACACACGCGATAGATGCCAGACTAAGCGCGGCTTTTCCGTAACTTAGTGGCTGCAGCCAAGGCGTAGGGGTCCTTTGACCTCTCCTAGGTTACCTACTGGGAATAAGACGTAATAAAAGTTTCGTTTTAGATGGGAGGTCCCTACCCTGTCTCGTTAGATATTATCAGCTCCTGAACAAATGTAAGACCCATAGGGCACGACAGAGCTACAAATGGAGATCACAGTATTTGGTTGAATCTTAAGCTGTGTTTATTAAGGTTACATTTAAGAAGAAATAAGAATATATGTTTGCCGTCAGGTGCTGAAGTTTCATCGTTTGATGATTTTAAACGTTTGCCTCAGCTCCACCCACTTCTGAATGACGGCTGCGCGCAAACTGCTGCCTATAAGCGTTGCGAAGGGGAACCAGCCAAGACTAACTTCGCTAAAATGGACGTGGCTCATAGAAGAAAAGTGTTCTTTGTACTCCTGGTCTGAGTTCGATAATGAAATTCATGGATGAGAAGGGAAACATCTACCTATTAATGCTATTCTGCGTGTGAAAAAGAAACTATCTTCTGAATTTGTGACATGTTAAAAAATAGATTACATGCGTTTTTGAAGTAGTGCTGGGTGTTTTTTTTTAAGTATTTGAGTATTTGACAAATTATGCCACCTACTCACACTGGTAGTAGGTGGTATAATTTGTCAGCTCCCTCACTGATCTTGCCTGAACGGAAGCACTTAAGCGACTAGCCGTGCTCAGCCTTTGAACAATGCGTTCGAACGGTCCCATTCCCAGCCGCAGGAGATTGGAATATGTAACTGTTGAAGGCAGGCATTTTCTTTTACATCCCCAGAACTTACGTATGACATAAATATGGGTTAGTCTGATTATTTATTTAAAATAAGAGACGTTTCCTATGTTGAGATCAGTTCTGAGCAAGAGCTGGCTGGGGGGTGTGGGTGGCCGGCTACAGTGGGCGAAGTGATGGGGTGATCAGAGGGAATGAGGTCCTGGTGTCCCCAGTAGATGGGGAGCAAGTGTGCTTCACTAGCGTCTTTTCAGGCCCAGGACCGCGGCTGGATTACAGCACATCAATCCTACACTGACTTCCCCACAGGCTCCAGAAGCTGCAGGCAGGATATATTGGACACCCAGCCAGAGGCCTCCCCAGGGTCTCTGTCCGAGGGGAAGGTCTGCTGACTTCACTGTGAAAACCCTGCACCGCCAAGGAGACTCGAGCTGGGCTGGATGATCCCGGGCCTGTGGCAAAGCCTGCGGCTGCTGCTCAGCTGTGCAGAGAAGGGAAGCCGGTTGACGTCTCGTGCAGCGACTGGCAGGCAGGAGGAACTCGGAACATCTGGACTGAACGGAGCAGACAAGAGGACTGGAAAAGCCACGCTTCTGTGGGTGTGAGCCTGGGTGCACCGCGAAGGGGGCCCTCGCTCAGGCAGCCCCCCTGTCCCAGAGCGGCAGCTGGGACCAGGAGGGAGAAGCTGAGGGTGGCCTAGGAAGGGGGCACCTGCCCGCATCTGTGTGTTGTAGGGAGGAAAAGCACGCTCATGTTTGTGCCCTCTCATGAGCATAAGAATCACTAAATGTTCGCGACATCCCAGAAAAGGCAGCTGCCCCCTTTTCTGAGAGAACGCAGGGGTGAAGAGCACAGAGTCTTTCAGGCTTACCACTGAGGGCAGAAAAGAGGGGACGAGGGTTGGATAAGGGTCCACATAAGAGAACGGAATTATTTATGGAACATTTCAGACAAGACATTTTGCATTCTTAAGACAAAAGCAACGAGGATGATTTAAGTTTTAATGGTCTACAATACAAGGCCAGGCAAAAGGAGGTTTACCATTGCTCGTATGGAAAATTATACAATAATTAATAAATAACAGTTGAAGAATAAACTCTGTTTTCCGTACTCACGACTGTAAACCTACTTTTGCCCCACCCTATACAGAGTCCTTTGTGACACTCATTCAAGTCATTCTCCTCAGTTAGATCTAGTATAGTTACTGGCAAATGTGACTCTTCAAAGTGTGCCAGGGTGCAAAGAGAAAGCATTATATTTTTAAAGTAGGATCTCTTTTAAGTGGTAGTTCTAGACCAGCGATTTTCACCCAGGGTGCTGCAGGAATTTTTAAAACGTACAGACCTGACTAGTAGGGGGCACCAGCCTCTCTTCCCTTAGATTGTCAAATTAAAAAAATGACAACAGTCATCACAACAATAGCCATCTGGTGGCAACGAATTAAAATTATACCCATTCTTTATGGTCATACCAGCAAAACATACTTTTTTTTTTTAGTGCGCCACAGAATTTTAGTAATTAGTTTATGTGAGATGCGAGACGTTGAGAATTGCCATTCGGGATTGAGCTGCACTTGGTGTTGATGGGCACGTTAACATAATTATGGTATAAGAGGAAAGTTTTACATTAAACTGTTCAACGAGGGCACCAAGTGGGGACCCGACTCAGAGGGGAGGGGAGTCATTTCCACACGAGGCCGCGACCCTGCACCTACGACCTCTGACTGTTGTGTACCCCCCTAAAACACACACACACACACACACACACACACTATAAAAAGTAAGGATCTTCACTCGAACAAAAGAAAAACAATGTCTGTCACCACGTGGTGGATCCACAGGTGCTTTGATGCATCCCATATTGAAATACATGCAGGGCAGATACTATATTCTTACTGCATTTCCATATGTGAAGTGAAAGATGCTATAATTTTTCAAAAATCACGCATGTCTTACAACTTTCTTTTATTCTTAGACTGGATGAAGATATTCAATGGTACATGATCCGTCTGATGGAACCAGTTATGAGAGCTGGAGGCTACTCTGACCCAGGGGAAACTTACTTCTCTGAAAACGTGGTGTCCTCCCAAGGTTGACTAGGCACGTCCTTTCAGAGAGAAAGCAGAGCACACTGAAGCTGCATCTGAGGGCAAGCGCCACGGATGTGGCCGGCAGCTTTCAAAATGGAATCATCGGGGGGGTTCCTTGATGAAATAATTTCCATTGGAAGACCACGAAACGAAATGTAAGATTGTTTTAAAGAACGGACAAGACTATGACCTTCAGGAATGGAGAGCACGCTCATTTACAGCTAGCCCTGGGGATAGACCAGTACCCATGGGTGGGGGTTATTACCGCTGGGCCAGGGCAGTTCCCCGCTAAAGAGCAAACAGATGACTCCACCCAGCGTTAACCTTCCCAGTTAACACCCACCATCCCACAACAGACCTCAGGTCAAATCTGGAGTCATCTTATCTGTTTCCTCCAGGGAGTCCTCCAGGGCTGCAAAACCTGTCTGGACCCCTCCCGCCCCTGGGTGCTGTCTCCATGCCCGCCGTATCCTTGCTCAGAAACCCCCAGAGGCCCCCTCCCTCATCTTCTCTCCCTGACCCTTTCCCCAGTCCAGTCTACCCTACACATCTGTCTCAGAGCCATCTTGTTAAAATACCACGGGAATGGCTTGCATCCGAAACTTCTTCCAGCCATGCCGTTTGCCAGGCTCTTAGCAGTCCTTGCCTCACAGGCCAGCTCGAGCAGCCTGAGTCCCCGACGCCCCCTTGAGTCACCTCCTTGGACCCCACACGGTAATCTATTCTTCCTGGTGTGAACACTTTTTGGAGCAGGAAAAACCAGCTGTTGGTCTGTTCCATCGTCCACTAGTTAATTCTGCTTTGTCTTATTAGACAGTGTGCGGTACAAACAGGAATTGTTACTTATCTTTATGCTCCTCCTATGAAAAGAAGAGAGCTTCACATATAACAGGTGCACTTTATTATATTTTTGTCTTTACAGGATGACTTTAGAGAGAGAAGAGAGGAGAGAGAGAGAAAGAGAGAGAGAGAGAGAAACACCGATGTGAGAGAGAAACACTGATCAGCTGCCTCCCATACACGCTCTGACTGGTGATCAAACCCGCAACCTTTTGGTCTACGGGACGACACTCCGACCACCTGAGCCACCTGGCCAGGGCTAACGGGTACACTTGAAATGTCTGCTTTGTCAATGAAAACTTAACACAATGGCAGGAACATGTTTTTCCAGCAATTTAGGAAGTATGGATGATTTCAGAAAATAAATTCAAGAGGCAAACAAGGCAAACAGGACATGACTCATTTGCAGAGTGACAGCCCATATGAGCCGAAAGGACCATACAAATAATTCGCACTGGAGACCATGATCTGGAAATTAATTGTTGTGGCTGGTGCCTAAAGGGATGAATCAGCTAACGAATGTATCACTACGCATCTTCCCAACGTCAGAGTGACAAAGAGAGCAGCAGTACGGCCAAGTTCAAGGACTCCCTGGCAGAGGGGGTCCCGGACTGCACCCACCCGGGGTCCCAACGCAGGACTCAAGGCAGACCCCAGGATGCCACGCAGAGGCCCGGGGACATCTGAGGAACAGTTTCAGGACGCCCCTCCAGGTGGAGGGGGAGAAGCCAAGCCACCTCCAGGCCTCCTCTCCACCATGACACACTGCCCTCGGATCGACCCCCGTCGGCCTGGCTCTGGGACGACACAGTAGCAGGAACATCAGGGCTGCATAAGCGAATCCAGGCAAAGAGGAACGCAGTGTCCCCGGCTGGTGCAGAACGTTGTCCCGAGTTGCTAGACGCCAAGGGAAAACAGAGCTGCTACAGACAGGTGAGGAAGAGCTATGTCTTCCTCTGTCCCTCGTGGAGAGAAACAGCAATGCAACGTGAGGGCCGCTCTCGGCCATGCTCTTGCTGAACCATTTGAAGAAACTGCTGGAAGAGCCCCTCTTTCCAAGCATCCTGGCCACCGGCATCATCTGCAAAACATTGAAGCTTCCATTCTTTTGCGAGGCCAGGTGTGATCACTGGAGGTGTTCAGGGCTTCTTACAAAAGTGTAAGTGAGAGGCAGCAGCTCTGCGAGGAACAGACAAGGAGAACGGAAGCAGAGCCTCCCCCAGACTTGCCCTGAGCGTGGGCTTCGCACGAGGTTATTGTCACTTCCAACTGAATAATCAGCCACGTGCCCATAATGCTTCGATGCCGTTGGATGCACAAAACCCTAATAGTTTGTACAAATAGTGTTTCCTCCCTGTGTACCCTCAGAGCCAAAGAACAAATACCAGACCGCCCAGGGCAATATACGGGCCCCTAAACACGGGCTGTAGTCTACTCAGGGGTGCAGCGACGCCCAGCAATCTTGTTTTTAGAAAAGGATGAGTGTGGGGGATTTTTCTGCCCTTTCCCACTCATTCCCTCTTGCTTGTTATAATGAAAACAACTACGTGGGGCCGCTGATCTTTGTCCAGTAAGACTCAGAGAGAAAAAGCAAGAGAGGAGGAAGGGGGAAGGAGCTCGGGAGGGAGGGGAGAAAGAGAGAGAGAGAGAGAGATTAATTCATACTTCAAGGTGTCAATTCTAAAGCATACGAGATAATTTTATCAGAAGTGTTTGTCTCCTAAAGAAGGGTGCTTGTCTTCTGCCGTCTTCCTGGGATGTGGGTAAAAATCGGCTCACGTGTCGCCTAAACCCTCTATAGCTCCTGAGAGCGCGTGACTTTGCACCGCTAAATGCACGACGCGACATGGTGTGCAGACGCTGGGTGGCGCACTGGCCGTCTACTAGTCCCCGGCAGGGGGACTTAGCGGAACCAGGTTCTCGGATGCACTCCGTACCCCAAACCAGGGCTTTTTCCTGTGGCTCCCCAGCATCCAGACACCGAGATCCTTGTCCACGAGGACTGTCCTGCACCAGCGCCCCTGTGCTCTGCCCCGTGCGGTTCAGGCTCCCGTCCACAGCCAGCCTCCTGACAGAGCAGAGACGCAGCTCCGGACTTGTAGAGCCAAAGCCTGGGCCTCGGTGCCCCATGAAGCCTGGGCAACGCCGCACTGCATCCTCACGCCAGCGGACTTCACCCTGTCGGCCGTCTCTTCGCACGCTGGCCGCTGGCTCCACCGGCCATGCTTCATGCCACCCGCCTTCTCTGACCCTCGCTATGGTGTGTTCTTGCTGGATTTCCCTCCAATTTTCTATGCTTCCTTTTAATGCAGTGGTACGTACGCGCCCCACCACCACCCTAAGAAATTAGAGGGGAGACGGCCCAGACACTGGTACTGGTCGCCCAGGAGAGGCGGGAATGTTACAATGGCAACTGCCTGGGTTTGAAGCTCCGCTCTGCCACTTACTAATGAGGAAGCCTGAACGAGTTACTTTTAACATGATTGTGCCTCAGTCCCCCCCACCACCCCGTAAAATGGGGCTATGAGGAGAGTCCACCTCTAAGCGCTGCTGAGAACACTGGATGAGTTAACGCGGGTGCCCGAGGTAGAGAAGGCCCTTGACAGACCGACGGGAGCCGCGGTCACCCACCTCTGCCTCCGGGCCTCTCTCGGGCCGGGGCCACGCCATCAATCCCCCAGAAGCCCGGCCGACGGTGCCAGCATCCGGAGTCCCCCTCTCGGGGCACGTTCCCCGAGAGCAGCTAACCTCCCTCGACAGCCGCCCCTGCACTCCGTCCCCCGCTGGGCTTCCGCGGGTGAGGAGAGCGCTCTTCCGTTTGGAATTATTAATCTAATCTGACACAAATCTCATCTCTAATGCAGGCAAGAGAGAGGCCCTGTCAAGGTGCATACATATAAAAATCAATTCAAATACAGTTCAAGGAAAACTGCTCCCGCCCAGACTGCGGCGGCAGCTCCGAGGCAGGGCGCGCGCCGCAGCGTTGACTTGGCACATTCGGAAACACCGAGGCGCCCCGCCGGGGAGCGCGACGGCCGGCTACATGCGCGCCCGCGCCTCGTGCGCGCGCCCGCGCCCTCCGGACTCTGCACACCGGTCGCGTGAAGGCGAGCAGCCCCCCACAACGCGCCGTTAAGTCAAAGACGTCCGTGCCGGGACAGCATAGCGCTGGGGGCCATTTAAACTAAAAACAAGGTGGGCGGAGGTTAGATAGCCCAGCTCTGAAAAGTGATTTCACTGTTATTTTTATTTTATATTATTTTTTAGTTCATTTTTATTTTTTAAACTTTTAGCCGAGGACATAGCCATTGATCCCAGAGAGAAGGGGCAGGGGGGAAGAGAGAGAAAGATCGATCGGTTGCCTCCTGCAAGAGCCCTAAGTAGGGGTCGAAAACTTTGGTCTACAGGACAATGCTCCCGCCCACTGAGCCACACTGGCCAGGGCTGATTTCGCCTTTAACTATCGTGCACTTTTCTCTATTGACCTATTCCTTCGCTTAAAAAAAGAAAATTGAAGTGACATGCTTATACTTGGCTCTGGAGTACTGAGTTCTCTCATCATAAAATTAAGTGTGCATGTTTGGAACATACACCAAGAGTTAGATGGCAGCACAGAAAGGTGTGGGCTATGGAAGAAGGGCTGACCCCCGGAGCAGGTCCCCGGTGGAGCTGACTGACAAACCCTGAGAAGAGGCCTGGGGGCCAAGGCCCTTTGGTCTGCAGGTCTGTTTTAGTTATTAGAAACCTAATGACTATGGGAACATAAAAGTTAAAGGAGAATGACCCTGACCAGCGTGGCTCAGTGGGTTGTACATCACCCCGCAGAGCGAGGGGTCACTGGTTCAATTCCCAGTCAGGGCACATGCCCAGGTTGTGACCTGGTCCCCAGGTGGGGCATGCGCAAGAGGCAACCGATCACTGTTTCTCTCCCCCTCTTTCTCCCTCCCTTCCCCTCTCTCTAAAAATAAATAAATAAAATCTTCTCCTAAAAAAAAAAAAATAGCAGAATGGCTTAATATGATCAAGTTGACCTAAGGGACTTCCCAAATAGCAAATATTAATAGCATCCATTTTAACAAACACATAAGTCTGCACAGTAAGAACACACCTAAATGACTACGAAAGCTTTTAGCAAACCGAGCCACAACAATAAAATTTTACCTTAGCACGTCTTCGCCCCCCTTTAAGTAGCCCTCTTGGGGAGAATAAGAAGTCTGCAGAAAAGGCATATATGGCTTACTGCTAAAAAACCAACAAAGACAAAATTACCCTTAAGAAGGAATTATTTCCCATAGTCCACACATTGCTTTCCACAGTTCTGGTACACTCGCAGGTGATTAAATCTTCAGTTAAACTGGATTTGAGAAACGTGAACAATGGCTTTTCTCAAGACATTTTATTTTCAAAACCCTATTTTGTGAGGTCCATTTCTATTCTTGTCAAGTTTCTTTGCTCAACTGCTTGTGCAGAGTTGACACCTGAAAGCCCAGCTCTGTCCCAAGAAAAGGCCGCACAAAGTCCCACCAGAAAGGAGCTTCGGGCTAATGGATCCAACTTGCCCAGCTGAACAAACTAAACCTAAAAGGAAGTATAAAAAGCTAACGGTGCTTGGTAAGTTTTTTTGAAAAATCACTCTGTGTGTGTGTGTGTGTGTGTGTGTGTGTGTGCGCGCGCGCACGCGCGCGCGCTTCTAACGCTCACCTGAGGATATGCATACAGAAGGAGAGACAGAGAGAGGCTGAGAGAGACATCGATCAGTTGCCTCCCACTGTTTTTTTTTAAAGCTCTTCTTTGCTAGATGTTGCGCCAACATCACCATAAATTCTCGTGACTACCTGCCGCTTTTACTGTATCCGACACGAGCTCCACAACGCAGCTCCAGAAGGCTCCTGATCCATGTGCATCGGCACCAAGCATTAAACATCCTTGCTGAAGACCGTTATTATAAATATTTACATGCCAAATGCATTTTGACACCCACAGACTCCTCACTCGAGAGTCGTGCGGTTAAAGTGTGATGTGGACCCGCACCTAAGACAAAAGCAAAGGGCCGGAGCTAAGAAGAAAATGTCGGCTCCAAATGGTTAGCTGAAAGAAACAAGGAGCTAAACACGATGAGCCGTTCTGAATTCGGACGGAGAGGGTTAAAGAGTTATTAGAAAGCACTCCCTTCCCCAGAAAGAGCACAGATGCTGTGCTCGACCCTCTTCCCAACGCTCCTGGCCGAGTCTGAAGGCCGCGCGAAGGGACAAGCAGATGGCTCCATGGGCACAAGTCAAAAGGAAGTTGCATTTGCCCTGTTCGGGTTCCTAGCAACTTGGCCGGCAAGGCCAGGAAAGCCAGCCAGCTCCAAGGAGAGACACCGCAGGGGACTCGGAGCCCAGTGGCCAGCAGAGGAGGATAGGTCTCCAGACACCGCCACCTGGCAAGACGAATCCCGTGTCTTCGGGCACCCACACTGCCTGCCCTGTCAGGACCTCAGTTTCCCCAGCAGTTCGAGCTCCAGCCTACCTGGCTATGCTAACGTCGACCACCTGACCACCTGGGACCTTTCAAAGGGCAGTGGCCTCGGATGGGCAGTCTGACCCAGCTATCAAAGAGTAACTTCCCACTTCTCCACGGGAGGCAGGGCCCAGGCACCCCTAACGCACCTCACCAGCTGGGCAAAGGCCTATGTGCCGAGAAAGGCAGGCGCCGGCGCCGGCCTTCAAAACAGCCGCTCCGTAACCTGGAAGCCGGGGACTCCTGACGGGCTGTGTAGACGAGCTACACTCAGGCAGGAGCTGCTTTTATGGAAGTTATGAAAATATACACATGAAATATATCCCCAGTACAGCGCTAATGGCCAAAGGAAGTCTTGGCATTATTAAATGGTGCAAGGTCACCCTAAGCCCTGGCAATGCCACTCCATTTTGCCATGTCCCCTGAGGCCCCCCTCTAACCAGTGGTGCCCGTGAAACCCTCAGAGCCTCCCCTACTCACTGAATGGGTGGTAGGTCAACCACTGACAGAGAGGAAATGGAATTTGTAATTACAAATACATCTTGGGAAATGAATACAGTTTCCCAGGTGTTCAGTGAAGATGTTTAAAATGCATTATATTTAAGACTTGTGACAACCGTGCCAGCTGTGTAATATCAACCTCCCCACGCACTTTTTACAAGCAAGTGAGGAAACTGAGGCTCGGATCATGTGAGTGGCCACACAGCGAGGCTATGAAGCCCAAATTCAAATCCAAGTGTGTCTGACTCTAAAACCCAGGCTCTTTTCAATACCTCACAGCCCGGAAAATCAGGGCTCACCCCAGGAAGTCTGCAAGTAAAAAAAAACTTAGGAAAAGCAAGGAAAGGACAAGGAATAGGGATAAAGATATTGAGTCCTTCTAAATTTAATGAAGTACGTTAACACAGGCATAAGAAATTCTCACTGGGCAGCACAGAGCATCTGAGGAGGGGCTCCGCAGTGAATGGGCTGCCTGCCCAGCCTCCCCGGGCTGGGCCACAGCAGGGCAAGAGCCTTCACCAGCCCACCCTGGTGGACCACCCAAGGTGGAGCAACTCAAGACTGAAGCCTCAGGATTCCTGGGGAGGCCCCAGAACTCTCCATGCCGCTGGAGGGGATGTCAATGGTACAATACCCCCAGAAAACAGTGTGGCCGTTTCTAGAAAAGTAAAACATACATAGGCCAGCCAGTCCACTCCTCAATACCAACCTCATGAAAATGAAAGCAGGTGTCTGTGCAAAGACTTGTACATGTTCACAGTGGCCACGCCTGTAACGGCCCAAAGCTGGCCGTGCCCATCAGCAGGTGAATGAAAAGCAAACTGTGGTATGTACATACATCTTAGTCTGCTCAGGCTGTTGTAACAAAATGTCACAGAGCAGGTATCCTGAAGAGTTAACAGAAGTTAATTTTCTCAGGGTTCTGGGGGCTGGAAGTCTGGGATCAGGGTGGTGACGGCTTGCTCCCGGCTTGCAGACGGTCACCTTGCTAGGTCTTCAGATGGTGTCTCTTCATCTTATAATTCTGATAGGACTGGGACCCCGCCCTTATGACTTCAGATCATCTCAGTTACCTCTTAAAAGCCCGGTCTCCGCATACGGTCACATTGAGGGTTCGAGCTTCAGGGTATGAATTGCAGGGAACACAGTTCAGTCCGTATGATAGAACGTTACTCGGCAACAAAGAAATGAAGTACTGATCCCCTCAGTGATACAGGCGGATCTCAAAATGATTATGCTGACAGAAACCAGATACGGCCCCCTCCGAAAGAAGTATGCTGTATAATTCCATGTATATAATTTACGTAAAATTATATAGAATATACAAATTTACGTAAAACTCTAGAAAACATAAATTAATCTCCAGTGATAAAAGTAACAGATCCGCCCTGGCCAGGTGACTCAGTTGACTGGAGCGTCATCCTGTACACTGAAAATGTTGCAGCTTCGATTCCTAGTCAGGGCACAGGCCTGGGTTTCAGGCCAGGTCCCCAGCTGGGGGCGTGCAAGAGGCAGCCAATCCGTGTATCTCTCCCACACTGATTCTTCTCTCCCTCTCCTTCTCCCTCCCTTCCCCTCTCTCTAAAAAGTAAATAAAATCTTTTTTAAAAATTCATTAAACATGTGCAGTGTATTGTCATACATCAATAATACACATCAATAATGATACACTGATAAACCTGAAAAAAACCCAAGACTCTCCCCTACTTCATTTTTTTCTTCTTTAACATCAATAGGTTTCAGTGTGTTTCAAGTTTCATGGCTGTTCAGAAATCATGTAGATCCTGGATGTCTTTACACAGAGAAAACCTCTCTCACCGACAGAGTCCTCACACTTTCCCCATAATTTCAAATTAAACGTACATGTCACTCCCAAAGCCTCCAGGAATGCTAGAGCGATTATTTTTAACTTTTTACTGTTGTATCTCAATTACCTTCAACTTATTAGACAGCTGATCTATTAAGTTCTCAGGGTAGGACCCAGTGGGGATCAATTTTAAAATTAAAAAGATTTTTAAGAGTCTACTCTTAGAAGTTCCATCATAATTTCAAATTTCCCTGAAAACAATTTGAATGTTAACACTCCTCTGGAGAAATTTCAATCAAGCCTGCAGAAATAGGAGGAGAGTGGGGACAGGGTACTGTCCAGGGGACACAAACCGACACAAGTTTGAAGTTCTTCCACGACACTCGATCAATACACAGCTAAATGGGGTGACTTGCAATTAAGCAAACATACCAAAGTGATTGGAAAACATATATCCGCGCACACACCAAAAAAAAAAAACACCCCACAAATGTTTACAGCAGCTTTATTCATAATCACCAAAAACTGGAAACAGCTGAGATGCCCTGCACCAGTTAATGGATAAACAAATGGTGGTACATCCATACGATAAATATTATTAAGCAGTAAACAGAAATGAGCTCTCACACCGCAAAGAGACACAGGTGAGTCTTACAAGCGTATTGCTAAGTGAAAGTAGCCAGTCTGAACAGACCACCTGCTGTATAAAAGGCAGAACCGGAGAGATGGGGACAAGACAGCAGCGGCCAGAGGTTCGCCGTGAAGGAAGGGGGTTGACCAGGCGGAGGACCGGGACTTTTGCAGGCAGGGAAATCATTCTGTACGAAGAGTAACGGTGGGTACACTATGCTTAAAAAGTGACCCCTGATGTATGCAGAAAGTCGAGAGGGTCCCAGGATGGAATTCAGAACATGACAAACCATTACAAACTATACTATGAAGGCGTGAACAAACTCCCCGAAGGGCGGCGGGGAAAGGCACGAGCTCACCTTTGTATAAGAAAGTGCGGGCCGGGACCTGGCTGCAGTTTTCAGACCCCTGCTCTAAACCTGAACAAGGCCCCTGAGGGGTGGCTTTCCAACGCCTGTGAAAGGGGGGCCAGGGTGAGGTGGGCTCCGTGCCGCAGGGAAGAGGGCCAGGCCCAGGGCTTTGCCCGCATCCGGGCCAGAGTCCATGCCAAAGTCCTGCCCAGGGTGCGTGGCCTTCCCCTGGCCGGCCCCCCACACCTGTCTGACCTAATTCCCTCCCTCCGCGGCAACCAGCATGCCTCCCCCAGGGCCGGGCCCCTTGCTGTTCCCTTGGTCTCCTATACATGGGTCTCCCCTACTCCGCACCCCATCCCCCGACATACCCACATGGCCGGCTCCCTCGCTTCCACGCAGGGTTCTGCCCAAGTGTCACCAGCTCTGTAGGACCCCTCTTTCCCCGCCAGCCATGCCCCAGCGCCTCTGGCCCAGCCTGTCTTTCTTGACGCACGCACACGCGCATCTTAAAGAGAAACTTACTTTTCAGAGCAGTTTTAAAGTTTCAGAAAAACCACAAAGACGGTACCAATGTAAGTTCATTCCCATATAACCTATTTCCCTGTTATTAATGTCGTACATTAACGTGTGATAGTGATACACTATTAATAACTTTATTCAATTTCCTCAGTTTTCACCTCATGTCCTTTTTCTGGCCCAGGATCCCACTCAGGATACATGTAATTTAGTCGTCATGACTTTGCTAAAGTGACTAATTTTTTAAACTGTAGATTTCATAGAGCCACGCCCTTCCCATTTTGTGCCCGTCAAGTTGCTTCACTGGGAAACTTGGGGGCTGGTCTTTATTCTTGGCAACCTCGACAACTTTCTCCAGATAACGGTGTTTATTTGGGTCGGCAACTTGTATATTTTATTGCATTTTGCCCTTTTTTTTTTTTATAAACATAAGCGGGGGGAAAAAAAAACAGAAGAAAGGAAACACTGACAATAGCAACTGGGAGACGTCGGCTCACAGCGATGAGCAGGACAGCGGTCTCTCGGGTCCCATCGCACCCCTCTGAGGCCTCACCGCTCACCGGGACCAGCCATGGGCTAAAACCCCCAGCTGAGGCTGTGTGTGAGTGGGGTCTGTGATTACCCATCCCGTTAGACAGACGCATCTCCTCCTTATTCATTCCCCTTCGGTCCCTTTTCAGGAAAAGATATCAGGGATTCCCTGTCCATGACACCTGTCTGGCAGCCTTTCACTGTGGGCTTTGGGGACACGTGCCTGAGCTGGGGATCCAGTATCACTCATTCATCAGTAATTGTTGAGCAGATAAAATCTGCTAAGCGCTGAGCATGTCCTTCAAAACGTGTCCTTTCTCACTCACCCAGAGCCCAGCACACGGCGTGTTCTAAATACTTACAGAACACGTGAAAATGTTTCAATGCCTCAGATAAGAGGGTAAACGCCCATCAGTACTAACTGCATAGGCCTAGAGACAAGTCTACCTATTATTCTAGAATTCTAGCCTTCAAAAAAGCCTACGATTGAGAAAACAATCAACTTTACAAAGCCGGCCCAGAACTTGACCTCATTGAGACCAAATACCACATGCAAGAGGTATTCTCAGTGGGAAGTAAGGCAATTCCCCAAAAGCACAAACGGTAAAAACGGATCCAAGGGCTCTTTTTTAAATCTTTTAAAGAAGAAAATTGAAGCGATGCAAACCTTTATGAACAATATGGTCTACGTGACTGCTGTGAGAGGGGACAACACTTATTCACTCGTTCATTCATTCACTGAACACCACCAGCAGATGCCCGAGGATGCCCGCCTCTGCACCGGGCCAGCAGGACACTAGACGCGAGGGCTGTAAAGAGTCTCGTGTGGCACCCAGATCGACAGCAGCGCCCACACCAGCTTTATTCACAGAGACCCCGACTCCAACCAACAGCCACCGGTCACGGGTCAAGTGCTGGGTGCAGGTAGACTCAGCAGTTCCCTGGACAGCCGGTACCCACAGTTTGCCAAGGCAGCATTCTCAAAAGGGTTCCGACACCAAGAGCACACATCACCTGAGCTGCCTACTTAAACAGCACCTCCCTGGGTCTCAGGCCTTAAAAAACGAGAGCATTTTAACAGGCCCCTGAAGCAGGCGGAGCAAGGCTGGGGCGGGGCGGGGTGGGAACAGCAGCTCCCTGGCTCTGAGTAACGAGGTCCTGAGTCAGGGCCATGGAGCTGGTCAGTAACGTATAAAGCAACAGCGAAGAAAAAGGCAGGCGGAGGCCTGCTGGAGTCTGCCTGGTGGCCGCAGAGATGAGATGTTAGCGAGTATACGCGGGCAGTTAGGTTTGCAGGCTGCCTTCCAGCGTGCAAACCTCGAGGTTACTTTGTTTACAGGCTTCTCCAGTGATATAACAAAAAGCCTAAAGAACACAGGCCAGACCATTCACGCTGTGAACACTCACGGTGGGCTTACCAAGGATTGCACTTTTTGTCTGCGCACTTCAGTGTTGTTTGAATATTTAACAACAAACATTTACTGTCACCTCCTGGGAATCTATAATTATTTCCAAAGGGAAAAAAAAAATTTTAATACATTACTTTTGCTACCCAAAAAGATGAAAAAGGGTGTTGTTCTTTAAACAATACAAACTAAAATGAAAGTTAGATCAGCAACAACGGCCAAAATTAAACCTTGACATGCGCATTTATGTCTTCATCTAATTTTGCTATTCACCCTGGGATCACCTAAAACACCAAGATACATATTTAAAGAATATTTCACTTTACCTTTTAGCTACTGGTCTTCCATATTGTCCTCTAGGAAGTCAGATGAGTGAAGACATCTAAGTCCTAGAAAAACAAATTGTTTTTTAGGATTAAATTGAAAACCCTTTTACACAATATCAATAGCAAGTGAAACTTTTACAAGCAGAAATGCTTCCTTCTAACCCCCCGCCCCCGCTCTACCAATTGCCGAGCAAACCTAACTCTGGAAACTAGCTACTTTCCACCCAGAGATACCCTCCCAACTCACCTCCCTGCCAAAGAAAAAGATTAAGTCAATAAAACACCTAGGGAAGACCCAGGGAGCCCTGGCAGAACGTCTCACAGAGAGGAGAAACGGAAAAGAAGTAAGTAGGAGTGAAAAGCCACAGTAATTTTTTAAAAAAATAAATATTATTCCACTGATTTCAGTTCCACGTTGGTGCCTCTCTTCCTCCACGACCATGTGCTGGTTGGTGAAGGAGACGAAGCAAAACCAAACCACGAAACACACTACCCTCAGCCAGCTTTGGGGCCGGGGAGGGTTTTTCTTTTTCTTTTTCAATTACAGTTGACATTCAATATTATTTTGTATTAGTTTCAGATATACGGCAGGGTGGTCAGACAATTATATACTTTACAAAGTGTTCCCCCCAGCCCCATATTTCAAGTAGCTACCTGGCACCAAACATAGTTATTACTCTTTTCCTTAATGAATGGATTTGTGCGTCACCTACCTCTTAAAAGATGCTGAGATGCCCAAGAATAAAAGGCAGAAACAGTAAGGCATTAAAATAAGGTGGAAAAAGAAACAAGTTAAGGATTCTTTCCACTATTTTAATCCATATAATTCACATCCCATTAAAGTCACCCTTTTAAAGGTAAATTTAGTGGTATGTGTTTTTTAGGACATTCACAAGGCTGTGCAACCTTCACTTTTTATCTAATTCCAGATCATTTTCATCATCTCTCCCCCCAAAAAAATAACCCAGGAGCAGTTGCGCTCTGTTCTCCCTTCCTCTCAGCCCCCAAGAACCACTACTGCGCTTTCCGTCTCTATGGGTTGGTCTATGGTGGACCTTTGGTATAAATAGGATGTCCTCTTCTGTGTCGGGCTTCTTCCACTTAGCATATCTTCAAGGACTACCCACGTCGTGGGATATATCAGTACCACATTCCATTTTTATGGCTGAATAATATTCCACTGTGCGGACATACCCCTTTTGTTCATCCATTCGCCAGCAGATGGACACCTGAGTTGTTTCCACTTTCTGGCTATTCTGAATAACATTGCAATAAACTTTGGTGTGCAAGTTTTTTGGTACATACATGCTTTCAGTTCTCTCAGGTACACACTGAGAAGTGAAACAGCCGGGCTGTACGTTACCTCTGTGCTTAGGTCCTTGGGGGCCAGGCTGTTTTCCCACGGGCAGCATATGAGGGTTTCCATGTCTGCCCTCCCTCATCAATGCCTGTCAGTGTCCATTTATCGTTATCACCACCAGCCTAGCAGGTGTGAAGTGGTACCTCAGTGTGGTTTTGACCTGCATGTCCCCAGTGACTAAGGATGTTGAGCATCTTGTCATGGGCTTATCGGCCACTTGTATATCCTCTTTGCAGAAATGTCTGTTCAGGTCGTTTGCCCATTTTTAAATGGGTTATGTGTTTTTCTGTTGTTGAGTGTTAAGACTTCCGTGTATATTATGGATGCTAGACCTTTCTCAGCTGTATGACTTGTGAATACTGTTGCCCCTTCTCAGGGTTTGCTTTCCGCCTCCTTGAGAGTATCCCCTGAGGACGGAAGTGTTGAATTTTGATGAAGTCGCGTTTACCTACTTGGTCTCTGGCTTCTTGGGCCTTAGGTGGCACATCTAAGAAACTGCTGTCTACGTAACCAAGGTCATTATGATTCACTCCTATGTGTCCTTAACTTAAATTTTGCTCCAAGACTTACATACCTATAATGCAGGATATACGTGGAAGGCCATTGTAAGGTCCTCAATGCTGAATACAGCATCCCTCTTTCCATTGTCTCCTACCCAGGAGCTCCTGGGAGTCTTGGAGCCAGCCCGGCGGGCCACGGCACAGGCTGTGACCTCTACCAGCAATGCTCCCCACTGCCCACCCGCCATTCGCCCCGCCTCGCCACCTTTTCCTACCGAGCGACATTTCATTTCTGTAGAGAAGCCGGGCTGACCTCCCTGACGAGTCAGGGTGCTTCCCTGCGGGAGCTCACACTGTACCAAGTTCATGCGCCTGTCCCCTCTACTTAGTATACTTGCGATTTCACGTTTATTTGTGCAGCTATTTAATTAACGTCTCCCCGACTAGGATGAACGCTCCACACAGACAGGGACGCGCCTATTTCTTTGCCGGCCACATTATCTCCAGGGCCCAGTGCAGCACCTGGCATGGAGCCGGCACTCACTAGCACGCCTGTTGGTTGAACAGATGAGTGAATACAGTTTGGGGGGTAAAATGAAAGATAATAGGCAAGGGTCTTTGGGGGAAAGAGGAAGGAACACAAAAGTGAATGCGGGAAGTCAGAGGATGTTTCCCGGAAAAGGGGACACCTGAGCTGAAGCCCGAGCAGCAGTCTTCCAGCAAAGGACAAAAGCCTCAGTGCCGGGCGACTTTCTGTGGGGCTCACATGCACGAGCATGGACACTCTGAAGACGACCCACTTCAGACTCTCGGCTTCTGTAAGTGCCCCCTCTTGGACGGACCCGATCCAACAGACTGAGGGACGGGCCGGGACCTCCGTTACCTTCCCTCCACACAGCCCCCTTGTCCCAGGGTCCCAAAGACCCGCCTCTCACCACCCAGAGCCTTACTCGGGTGAGTTATCCCGATGAAGTGAAAGCCTCAGAACAAGATTAAAGAAAGCAGAGAAGGGAGAACAAAGCAAAGAATTTCAGCAAGGGAGGCTGAAGGGCACAGAGCCTATTTCATCCAATTCGCAGCATGTCTCCGAGCTCTGCCCATCTTAGAAGAGTGGAATGAATGTTCATCATAGGGAGGGATATTAACGGATCTGTCTGATTAAAAATGAAGTCATCACACCATGCACAAAAATCAGCAAAAAAGGGACCACAGACCTTGATGAGAGAGCCCAAAGCCGGCGAGTCTTAGAAGAAAACACAGGTGTAAATATCCTCAACTTCCAGTGACTGACAAGCTGGACTTCATCAAAATTTTTAAATTTTGTGCTTCGAAAGACACCATTAAGAAAACATTTGTGGGGGTCAAATATATGGAAATGGAAGGAGACTTCACTATGGGTGGTGAACACACACTGTAATCTATAGATGATGTACTATAAAATTGTACGCTTGAAACCTATGTAATTTTATTAACAAATGTTAGCACAATAAATTAAATAAAATTTCTTTTAAAAAGAAAGTATTTGTAAATTATATATAGGGGCGTACCTTGGAGACATTACCAGTTTGGTTCCAGACTACCACAATAAAACAAATATGGCAATAAAGCAAGTCGCACAACTTTTTTTTGGTTCCCCAGTGCATATAAAAGCCATGTTTACACTATGTTGTGGTCTATCAAGTGTGTGATAGCATCATGTCTAAACAAACAACGTATATGCCTCGATTTAAAAATACCCATGTGTCCATCAGTGGAAGAATGGAGCGACCAAACGTCTCACACACACATATACACACACAGTGGAATATTATACAGCCTTAAAAAGGAAGGAAATTCTGGCACCTGCCACAGTATGAATGAATCTTGAGGATGGTGTACTGAGTGAAACAAGCCAATCACAAAAGAACAAATATTGTATGATTCCACCTACATGAGGCACGTGGGGCTGTCCGATCCATAGAAACAGAAGGTACGACGGTGATTGCCAGAGGCTGGGCGGAGGGAGGAATGGGGAATTGTCTAATGGGAAAGGAGTTTCAGTTTTGCAAGGTGGCAGTGTCCTAGAGACTGGTTGCACAACCGTGTGAATCTACTTAACACTACTGAGCTGAAAACTTTATAACGGTTAAGGTGGCAAATTTTGTCATATGTATTTTGCCGACAATGAGATACCACGTCCTACCTACTGCATGACGTGACAAGTGTCGGTGGGACCGTGAAGAAACTGGAACTCTCACACATTATTGGGCGAAATGGGAGCCGCCACTTTGGAAAGTAGCCCGGCAGATTCTTAAAAGTTAAACGTAAGTTTACCACATGACTCAGCACTTCTGCCCATCTACCCAGCAGAAATGAAACTCGTCTTTGCGTGAGCAAAGGCTTGTATGTGAAAATTCACAGAGGCATTATTCACAACAGCCAAAAATGGGAACAGGTCAAATCTCCATCAGCAGGCGGGCAATGATCTTGGCCCCCACCGCCCCGGGGCTTGGCACCGAGATGAAATACAAAGATGACCATAAGAACACGTGAACCTCAGTTTGGTGCTTCCAAGATCCAATTCTTTCAAGGGTAATATGGGCCTAACTGATTTTTCCCAGACACGGAGCACCCAAGCCATGCCCAACCCGGCTTTCCTTGTTCGAATGGCTCTTTCAGAGCCAGGGCAGAACCGTCTGGGTCACCCCAGCTTAGCCAAGTCGGGCTTCAGACAGCTCCACCCAGACAGAGCTGGGTGCAGGGGACACACGCGAGCACAGGCAATAGCGCCGTCCTGCCCTCCTGCGGAAAATGCACTCGCCAAACATTAAGCAGGCAAAATAGTAATTAAATAATCACAGAAGCAGAATTATCGCTGTGTGGTAACGAGCAGGGAAGCAGAGGCACCCGGGGAAAACTTTTATCCGTGTTAATTCATTTTACTATCAAGAGATCCTACGAGGCCAGCTCTGTCATCGCCCCATTTGAGGGGTGAGAAGATGGCGGCCCAGAGAAGCGGCGTGACTTGCCGAGGGCTCCGCAGGGGGTCACCCGCCCAGATTCACAAGCACGCGTGAGTCCAGGAGCCTGGCGTAATGGCCAAATTCGCTGCCTCAATAAACACTGGAGGAAGGACCGAATGGAGAGTCCCAGGCGGGAAAGGGGCGGCGGGCCCGGAAAGGCTGAGCCAAAGAGCACTGACCTGCACCGTGCGAGGACACGCCGAGGCGGGAAGCGCCCTGAGTGGCTGCTGAAGCTCCCCAAGTTCCTTCCGGGTCGACGCGGTCAGGCCATCTGCCCACTGTCCAGCAGGGGAAACTGAGGCCTCGAGGAGCTGGAAAACCGAGGTTCCGAGGGGCTGGCCCCGCCTCAGCCTCCCTGAGCTCGCATTCGTGAGCTCATCAGGGACCAAGGGGCTGCAGCCGGTCCTCGGGAGGACACTTAGCTGGCCTCGGTGTGGCTGAGCCTGAGAGCGCCCCTTCCCGTCAGCCTGTCCTTTCTCACCTGGTCTGCGGCCCCACCCAGATAGCCCCGCCCACCGGAAGCCCCGCCCACCGCGCCACTCCCGGGCAGCGCCGGCGGCCCGCAGCGCCCGCTCTCGGCGGGCAGGCCAGGCGCAGGCTCGCGCACCGCTTTGTGCACTGTTTCCTCTTCCTTTCCCTTTTTTTCCTTTCCCTTTCTTTCTCAGACAGCCCTCACTCTTCCTTCTCCCTCTCACCACCTTGGTCTTCCATTTTTTCAAGTATTCATTCTTTCATGCAACACATATTTGTGTGCCCCAAACCGATCAAACGCTGGGGATAAGACAAAGACAAAACTTCTGTGCCCGACAGCTTAAGTTCTGGTAGAGGAAGACAACAGCAAATCAATAGCTTTCAAAATTTTTTTAATCACCGCCCACAGTTGCGATACATTTTAGATCACTTCCCAGTACATACATATATAAGCACACCCATATGTAACACTGAGCCTCAAGTTTCAGGAACGATGCTTACCTGCAGACTGCCCGCTCCAAAAACCTGTGATCCTGCAAAGCTCGCTTTGCGAGGCTTGCTGCAGTGATGGAGCACTCCCCCTTGACGATTTGAGTCGGGGGAGGTATGGAAAGGAAACGCAGAGTCACCTTAAATCCATCCTACACGCTTGGTTTCCTCGTCTTGTACAGATTTTTGTTAAGAACGGAGCACAACTTGGCCCTGGCCGGCCAGCTCAGTCGGTTAGAGCGTCGTCCCTATAGGCCAAAACTGCCGATTCTATCCCCCGCCAGAGCACAGACAAGAGTCAACCAATGAGTGCTTAAATGGTGGAACAACAAATAGATGTTTCTCTCTCTCTTTCTCAAGTTAATTTAAAAAAAAAAAAAGTGTAGTGCTGCTTTGGATACAAGCAATTGGACGGCCAGTTGACTTTCAAGGGGAATTTGCATTGACAGAGGAAGGTCTCTAACAGAAACATTCTTTTCAAAACTGGAGTTTGAAAAGAAGGACTGACTTTGCCAGTGAGAGTAGATGGTGAAGTGTCTACAAACCAAAAGAACTAAATCAGTTTCCTCTGGCTATTGATGAAAATATATTTGAAGTACATAATAAGATAAAAAGTTTTTTTATTTTTCAAAAAGTATTGGAAAGATACATTTAATTACCAACATTTCAATTTCCCCAATTGTTTCTGAGCATGTTGGGTTAAAAACATTATCTCTAAGTGAAGGAGGACCAGGTCAAATGAGTTCTCATGTGATGAGTCTTCATAAAGCCTTTCTGATATATTTATTTATTTATTTAGAATATTAAAATATTTTTGTATATTTTATTGATTATGCTATTACAGTTGTCCCATTTTTTTCTCCCCTTTATCCCCTCTGCCCTGCACCCCATCCCATCATCCTCACACCTCTTAGTTCATGTTTATGGATTGTACATATCAGTTCTTTGGCTTCTCAATTTCCTGTGCTATTCTTAGCCTCTTCTTGTCTATTTTTTTTAATTTTTGTCAACATTTTCCCACCACCGTTTTCCCCAGCCCCACCCACCCCCACCTCCCACCCTCAATCCTTACCCCATTTGGCTTTGTCAATGGGCCTTTATGTGTGTTCCTTGACCTTCTGATATATTTTCCAGAAACTGCGAAGGTGAGAGGATCTCAGGCCGACTGAGAACGCTTGTGCAAAAGAGGACACTTCCACAGAACTGGGGAGGACCTAATTTAGTGAGAGAGCAATAAAGACACTTTTAATGGGAGGTTATTATACAATTTTTCTTCTCCTCACCCGAAGACATGCTTATTGATTTTACGGAGAGGGGAAGACAAGGAGAGCGAGAGGGAGAAAAACACTGGTTGCCTCTCCTGTGCGTCTGGCCTGCGGCTCTAACCCGCAACCTAGATACGTGCCCTGACCGGGAATCAAAACTGTGACCTTTCAGTTTACGGAAAGACACCCCAACCCACCGAGCCACGCCGACCAGGGCTTATTATACAATTTTTTTAATATTTTAAAATCTCGGTAAGATACACGTAACATATTACCATCTCAGCATTGTTATGTGTACAGCAGCTGCAGATTGTGCAGCCAGCCATCCCCAGAGCTCTTTACCTTGTAAAACTGAAACTGTCCCCGTTAAACAGTGTCTCCCCAACTGCGCACCCCTGGCCCTGACAACCACTACTCTACTTTCTGTTTCTGTGAACTTGACTAACCTGGGTATCTCATATAAGTGCAATCATACAGTATTAGTCCTTTTGTTCCTGACTTATTTCATTTAGCATAATGTCCTCAAGGCTCACCCATGTTGCAGCGTGTGTCAGATTTTCTTCCTTTTGAAAGTCGCGTGAGTTGTATATATCACACTCTATTTATCCGTTCATCCATCAACAGACTCTTGCCTTTCGGCGACTATGAATAATGCTGCAATGAAATGGATGTATAAATATATCTTCAAGATGCTGCTTTTGATTTTTTTTGGGGGGGCGCAGTATATACCCAGAAGTGGAATTGCTAGATCATACAATAACTCTTTTTTAATTTTTTGAGGAACTGTCATACGACCTCCCACAGCAACTGCACCATTCCTACTGACAAGGCATGAGTGCTCCAATTTTTCTACATCCTCTTCAAACCGCATGGTTTCTGTTCTTTATTCTATTGATACGATATACTGCATTAATTCATTTTTTGATGCCAAACCAACTTTGCATTCCTGGGATAAATCATACTTCATCATGTTCTACAATCCTTTTTATACGTTGCTGGATTCGATGGGCTAATATTTTTTGAGGGCTTTGTGTGCATGTTCATAGACATATTCATGCATTTTTAAAGGGATGATGATGGGTGTCAAATTGGCGTGGTAGTTAGGTTTCATTGAATGCAGTTAAAAGAGTGATGTAAGAACTTATTTCCAAATGTCAATATCTGCAATATGCCAGAGATTACATCTTTTAAAAATATTCAAACCCATGAGGAAAATTGCAGATGTAACTTTAAAAACATGAAAGGAGGCATATCGTTTGTAAAAAATATTTTAGAACGTGTAACCGTGAACGCAGTATGAAGACCACTGTCATAGTCAGTTTAAGGAGCCATTGGAAAGTTTCGAGCACAAGAGGAATGTGATCTTTCAGTGTTTTACAAACTTTGTTTGGGACGAGGGTGGAAACAGACTATTTGGAGGCCATGGCAGGAAATCCAGCTTGTAGGGTGGTTTGGACCAGAGTGGTAGCAGTGGAAGTGCTGAGAAGAGATAAAGTTTTCAATAGACGTTAAGGACAGAGCCAACAGGATTTGCTAACTAACTTGATATTCTGTGTGGAGGAAGACAGAATCAATAATAACTTCAGCGACAGGGTTTGATGCTGATCAGCTCTTCCAAAAACTCATCTCTGAAATTGGGCTTAATAACACCCTTTGACTCATAGAGCTGTTGTGCGGTTTAAAGGGGCAATGCTGCTTAGGAACTATAAAAGGCGGAGCGCCAGACCCCCTAGTAAAACATAAAGAACTTAGCTATTGCATTGGATATCCCTCTTTGAAGTGGATCTTTATCATGTCACGGATGTTTCAAGAATCATTTGGTTTTTTACAGCAAACTTTACCTTCACAGAGGGCGAGTGAAAGATTTTTGCGTTCTCAGCTCCTATCCCAGTGCCCGGAATATGCCGTCCTCAAATACTTGTTGACTACCTCCTCTTTGCCAGACCTCCTGGATGGGATGTTTCCACAAATCTATCTCCTTTGGTCTTGCCAATTCTTCAGGTTCCAAATTTCTTCTGATCATATGGCCCTATTCTCCCCTCCTCCCCACCTTGCCTCCTGCCAACCCCCATTACCCACAGGCATAGATTCCAGTGACCAGTGAATTACATACACCCTTTCAATGTATGTTTGACATTGATTTGCACACAGTTAAAAAGGAAAGATGGAAAGCGCAAACCAGGTGGTGGTCCTTATTCTTCCCTCTGTTGTCCAAGGCTCTTGCTACAAACTTGCACCCCCATCAGACAAACAAAAGCCCAGCACTAAGCAGAAGTGTCTCTTTTGAAGGCAAGTTAACAAAGCTCCCACTTATCACAATGCTCTGCAATATCCTATTCATCAGTCTGTCTCATTCCTCAACCCCGCCCCCCCAGGAGAGAGCCTGGGAGAGCCAGTCCTAGAACAGATGTTCACTGGCCTCTCTCTAAGCACTGCAGGGTGCCAAAGGGAAACGTGAGGAATAAGACTTGGAGATGGAGGAATGGAACATTGAGCAAGAAGTCAGGGGGATACTTTACTTGGGGCTTAAATCCAGTCTATGACAGCAATTGCAAAACCTGGGCAAGCTCATTTTTAGTTTTCTCAGTTGTACGAACAGCCTACTAATAGCTACCTTATTAGCTTTCAAACTTCTTTTTTTTTTAAACCGGAACCCTCAGTTTAGTTGTGTACTCTTTATATTACAACCAGAAAGGAAGTGCACACAACCAAAAGAAAAGATCGTGAAACAATACTTAATTCTGACTTCCCATGATGCCGATATTTTATATTTTGCTTTAGTTCATTTAAAAAAAAACAAAAAAACAGCCACAGTTCATTAGATAGATTTCAGGACCCTCTCAGGGGTTTTAACCCGGAGTTTAAAAACTAATCTCCACAGAGGATTCAGTGGGGTAATGTATGTAAAAAGGGTTTTGATCCCGAGGAAGCCTCCTTAAATGGGAACTTTGCAAAGCGCTGCTTGGAACTTTCTTAGCCCTCACCTTTCGTGACTGCTTTCTTCTCACACATCTTGGGGTTCTCAACTAAACTGCTCCACCCACCTGAGCTCCGGCTCTGGTTCTGGGTACCCTCTGTTATCTCACTGTGTCCTATTACCCTGTTCCCACCTTCACAGAACTACTGTCCTTATCTAAAACGAATTACTTAGTTTCATGTTTATAGCCTGCTGTTAACCCTTCCACTTTGACACTTCCACTTTGAGGACAGGAATCTTGTCCGTCTTGTTCATAACAGGGATATTGTTATCCCTGATTCAGCTCTACCACGTCATGCAGTAAATAGTTCTTGCATGAATGAATGGTCACAAGGAAATAAGCAAGAGAACATTTTAATCGAACAGAAATGTAGTCGATATCTTACAGACTTTTTTAGAGTTCTAGGTATTGGGGTGCTTTGTTTGCCTCCTTTATGATTTATGAAAGTTGTCGTGAGAAAAAAATAATCAAGGGGGACGTGCTTGCTTAAAGGGTTGGATATCCAGGAAAGAGGTACTATAAATAAGGAGTTCCATTATTTTGGGTTCCAGCTAGTTTTGTACATATTTCCCCTTGAGTCCTAGAGAGGGGGGCGGCAAGCTCGTTGATTTCTGTATTCCTTGTCAGCGGCCAGAACGCTGCCCGGTAGGTAGTGGGCGCTCAATGAATGTTTGAGGAATAAAAGAATCAAGCCGGAAAGTAGGAACGTCCGAATGAACCAACTGGCTCGGAGAGGCTGCAGTTCCTCCCCGGAGCAGGCGGCGGCGCTAGCGTCTTATCAGCCAGGACGCCGGCAGTTCTTGGCGCCTCCGGCTGACCGTCCAACGTTGGGCCCCGAGGCCAGTGCAGGAGTGAGCCAATAGCAAACCGTCTTAGTTGTGAGGTGCGACGGAGGTGCCCTATGAGCGCAGCGGGCCTAGAAAAGGGGGCGGTGCGACGGAGAGGGGCAGAGAGGAGCGGTTAGAGGTGGCAGTTGGCGTTGCGGGCCGGGCGGAGGCCGTGGAGCTGCGATGCGGACGGGACCGTGTCCGTGACCGGAGCTGCCGGCCGACATGAACTCGCTGGAGCAGGCAGAAGGTAGGCGAGCCGCCCGGGCGTGTCCCGGGCTCCTCCCGGAAGCCGGAGGGGCCGGGGTCGCGGAGAGCCCGCCCCGGGGACCGGAGGCCGCCGTGGGTGGACGGACGGGGTCCGGATCTGGGGGGCGTGGGGGCCGACCCAGGGGCCGAGGGGCCGCCGGACCCGGCCGGACGCTGGTTGCGGCGCGCGTGGGCTCTGCGGACGCTGCGGGGCATCGTGTTCGCTGCCCTAATCCCCCCGGTTTCCACCGTGGAGCTCCCCTTCAGGGCTGCTTTTTCCCCTTAAATAAACATGTGCACTCCGCTGTAGCATGTTAATCCGCTTCATTCCGATAACCCCGCGAGCTGTTTCCCTAATTCATGCGGTGGTTTCTGGAAACTGCCGGGGTATGAGATTGCCCCTTGATCTCCTTCTTAAAGTTTAAAAAGCGCTCGTTCCCGGGGGCACCTTGGACGCCCCTGATTTTCAGAAGGCGACGCGGCGTGGATAGAGCCAAGACCCCCTCTCACCCCCTCGGAAGGGAGGAGTGGGGGACTGTCTTTTCCCACCGACCCGTTAGCAGGTCGGACGGCCAGTAAGACCAGGCGGAAAGCGTAGCCATTAATTATTAATTTAATTGGAATCGGGTAACTGCATTCCAGGAGACCTCGAAGACCTGGACGTTAGGTAATACGTTGTTGTGTCTCGTAGGAAGTTCTTGGTTCCAGCAGAGTTAAAACTCGACCTGATTTTGATCCTTTTATTTGCAACCCCCAAATTTCTAGCTTTTGGCTCCGGCTTGAGGCTGCTGCTGCTTTTCCACATACCGTTTTACGGGAAGCTTCTAACAGTGAACCAGCCAGTTTCCTTATATGTGAAATTGGAATTAAAGAAACCTAATGTTTTTGTCGAGTGCTTAAAGCTGTCATAGTAAACGAAGTAAGCAGTGCAGTGATACATGTAAGTTGGCGTGTAAGACCTGAAGCAGTTAGAGTATCTTAAATTTCATCTTGATAGATTTAAACGAGTAAGTCGCTAATTAGGAGATTGAAATCTTTTTGCCTAGATCTCAAGGCTTTCGAGAGGAGACTTACTGAATATATTCATTGTTTGCAACCTGCCACTGGACGCTGGAGAAGTAAGTGCCTGAATGTTTTTTAAGGGGAAATAAAAGGACAGTTGATACTTTTATCCCTGCCTAGAAGTGATTTGCTTTTATGTAAAACTTGACAACAAATACTTGCTTTACTAAACCATAGATTTCCTTTTGTTTTGACAGTTTTTTAATTTCTTTAACATTGCAAACAACACATTATACAGAATTTTTAAGAAAAAGAACTGGCAACCCTAAAGAACAATCTTTGTGGTTGAATTTTTATTTTTCCATTAAAATAGGTACACCTTTACTTTTTTCTTAAACAAATATTAGAAATTTGATAGGGCACATTATAAAATTTTCAGTAACCTGTTTAGCAGTTTTACAATTTGCCTACAAACTATTGAAATAAAGGTTTGTTAAGGAAAATCATATTTAACATACACAGGTTTATACTTGTGAGTGCACGAAACACAGTTTATTCTGTTATTGTTTGTTAATTATTATATTATCTTTCATATGAACAACTGTAAACCTATTTTTGCCCCACCCTGTACTTTGAAAGGTTATGAAATTACTTAGTTGATTTAAATTATGACATCAGCAAATAAAATGCTGTGCTAACTTGTTGAGCCCAATCTTAATTTCTTGGATATTTATTATTCAAACTTAATCCCGCCAAGAAAGACGCACAACAGCGCTTCCTTATTTCAGGGACAGACTGTTTCAGGTGTAACTCAGCTTGTGGGGCCGAAAGACCATTAGTGAAGTGATGGGTCTTTTTCTGTCGAGATTTCTCCTGTAATTTTTATTAGATCTGTTTGCAAAGTTTGAATCATATGCTATGAGAATTATGATTGGTCAGAATTCACAGGTAGTGATTTTCTCAGGTTTTCTGGTTTACCTGGAATTACCCTACTTGTTTCACTGCTACTTGAGAATCTTTTAAAATGTTAATGATGCTCTCCTATCTTATAAAATGTAATGTAATGAACATACTTTACTTTTTCTGGTTGGTGGTCTCAGTGCTTACACGTAAATGACATCAGGGTGATTAATGTATGTGTATGAAAGTAGGTATATGAAATCCCTAGTGGGTTTGCTTTTGCTTTATTTTAAAAAAACTAGTATTTTTTCTTATTGAAAATAGAGAATTATAGGAAATTGAGTTTAATCTGTTCTGAGCTGAGAAAGTAATTTTGAAATTTTGATTGTTATTAAATACCTGAAATGAGATTGTTTTTCTGTGATTTGCCTCATCAAAAGTAAATCACCAGGAATTCTAGATAATTATGATTTTACTGTATTTCTATTGCTCTTTGAAGCTTGATTTCTACATTTTAAAACTGTGTGTATCCCAACTGAAAGCCGGCAGCTGCCTTGATCAGAATATTAACTTAACTTGGTCTTGGTGCCTTTTTATTATTTTTTAATAATACCCTTTATTCTTAAGTTTTACTTATAATTTGTTCAGAACTTTTAAAAGTAATTCTAGCTTAGAGGGGAGAGAGAAACCTTATCTAAGATTTACTATCAGTGATTTCTTCCTGACCTTCGTTTAGGTCCCTCAGAGAACGAAAATCCGAGGCTGGTTGGTGTCCCCATCCACCCAGCCGAACCTGACTCTATTCCGGTGACGAGCAGGCAGTCGGCTGCCAGGCAGCTCCTTCCGTCAGAGTGCTCAGGGCCTTCGTGAAGGAGGCTTTGGTTTGTTTACATTAGAAAATGAAAGGTTTTTTTAAGTTTGAATTTATACATTGCAGAATTAGCACAAAGCACATTGAAAGTTGCTAAGATAGAATCCTGAAGTTTTACCATCGTGGTTCTTAATTGCCCTTAATTTCATTAACTTTCACAAGTTCCAACTAAAGTAGTAAAGGGAACAGTGTTGTCCTCAATTACTAAGGCTCACAAGGTTTGGGAGAATTCCTCAAGGTTTACAGCAAGGCTCCGAATTCCCGAGTCAGGTGCATTTCCCATGTAATAAAGTGCCACTTCCTTTGGCTGTCATTTATTAGTAACTGGTGGTAACAGGGTCGAATTTTAAGAGCTTATTCCTTACTAATTTTGTGTTTATCTTTCATCAGTGCTTCTTATAGTGGTATCTGTCTGTACAGCTACTGGTGCCTGGAACTGGTTAATAGATCCCGAGACTCAAAAGGTAGAGATTTTGATTTAAAATCTTTGATAGATTAAATGAGATACTGGCTGTGGCAGTACTTTGTTCATTGTAAAGCATCATTCAGATGTTGCTTCCTGTTATTACTAATAGCAATATTAATCATCATCTTAAAACTATGCCGTACATTAATTTGCTTAAGAAAAACTTGGCTGGCTATTATGAATTAAGTATCTTTACAGGGGAAAAGACCCAAGAAGTATTACTCCACTTGTATAACTTGTCATTCACACCTGAACCTGTGTGCAGCCCTTACATGTCTCGTTTGTCCGCATCTTTACATTTCAGTGTGAACACTGTCTGGGTTCTGATTTGTTCACTCAGTGTCCTTAGTGCTAGTTTTTAAAAATTAGCAAACAACACTTTGTTCTGGGAGCTTTTTTTGCTAATATCATTCCTCATCCCATAAAGCATTTGAGGCGACTTTGCAGGAAACATATATGATAAAATAGCAAAATAGAAATGTTATAAAAAGCCAAAACTAGGAAAACACTAATTCAACTGGCAGGTCAAAACTGGGAAGGAACCCAGGTCCCTGATACTGGCCACGTGGGCGACACAGTCACTGGAATTGAGTAGTTGCTTAGTCTCTGCGTTACTTGATCCGTAAAGTTGCAGCCAGCTCCACTGCAGTTTGTTGCAGTTTGTGTGGTCTCCAAAGAAAACATGTGTACGTTTCTTAAGCTCGCAAAGGTTTTATTTCCTCAGCGTTTACCTCTAAAAAAAACTTCCTGCCTGAAGTTTAATATAAGAAACACTGAGCGATCTCCCATTGGGCATGGTCCGGAATATCCCTATACCGAATGCAATAATGGAGTTCATAATGTTATTTCTTGAAGCATCCTTTGATGAAAGCTGATACTTGTTTTTCTCAACTTCTACCTCTTTCTACCAGCTTGGGTCTTCATTCCAGACTCAGGCTTTTTTATTAGAGAAGGAGGAGTCTCCAGTTTATCAGTGAAGTTTATCACAGTCTGGATTTATTAGGAAATCATGTAATTTTCACAAGTCTTGATCCCGTTTTCCCCTGGTACTCTGGCATTCAGGAAGACTACTTTCAGGAGCTTTCTTTGTGACCTCGCCCATTATACAGAGGAAAACCCCGAGGGGGAGACTGTTGTCAGGCCCGCCTGGCAGCTCAGCCAGCCGGGGGGCTGTTTAGAGTACAGCCTCCCTGACTCTGTCCCCTGCGGTGGAGGCGGAAGGAGCAGGGGACGTTGGTGGTGGAATCGCACGTTAACAGTTAACGGGTTTCGTGGCAGATAGGCAACTCTCCTGTGTGCTCACTTACAAAAACCTGATCGTAAGGCTGCACTTGGCACTCAGCTTCAGGGGAAGAGTGCGGGAAGCCGGCGAGAAGATTGAAAAGGTCTGCCTTGGGAAATGAATCTGACTTCTAATTGGGAAAAATATAAGCTGATTTCAGCTAGTTGAGATCTTAATAAAACACAGAATTAAATGTAATTTGAAATAGGCCCAAAACTCTGTAGTTAATATGGTTTTCTAAATTAGGTGAGAATATAACGATTAGCCTAAGGGTTGGCTCTGTATATTTTAGTATTTAATAACCTCCAACCTGACAAGGGTTTTAAATAGCAATTGTGTCTGTAGCAGGAGATGCAAACTCCAAAGCCAGTGGCTACCTGGGAAAGCCCCAGGAGAGAGGGAGTATGGCAAATTGGCAAGCACGGGGATGCCCGCCCTAAGGGGCGGGCTGCTGCGTGGGGGCAGTCGGCGGTTGCCACGGAGGAAAGCGGGCCGATGCTGGCTGATCCAGTAGAAACTGAAGCATAGAGCAGCCTGTGCTGGCAAGGTGCGGGCCACCTAAAACAGCTGGCCTCTGACAATCACGCTGACCTCCCAGGTGTTCAGAAGACATGCCTCTGGATTATTAATTCCTTCTCCAGGAGCTCATCCTCCTGGGAGCTGCTTCCTCCTGATGTTTCTAGCCTCTCATTTCTACAGTTGACAAATTTATTTAACCGGGACCATGCCAGGCCGTCCATCAGGTGCTTTTCGTAGATTTAGTCTCCGCCCTGAGACACATACGCACCTCATGGTGTCACAGGGGATGCAGAGGCCCTCAGCTTGACCCTGTTGCTCCGGCTTGCTGACTGTTCCACTGGGTTTCTTTCTCCAGACTCTCTAAAGTTTGTTTTCTCTCCTTCCATCTACTTTCCTGTCTCCCAGTAGTCTGGCTTCACTGCCTGCTCTTGTTCTGGTCCTGGTCCGTGACCCTGGACGCCTGTCACTCTGCGTACTCTTAGTGTTTGTTATGTGTTACCCTGTTTCCTGCTGTCACCTGGTTATCCCAGATCGGATTTGCCCTTTTTCCTCCTGAATGCCAGTTCTTTATGGATAGCTACTAATCATTTCTCCTCGTGCAAGTGTCCTGTGGCCATCTGAATCTCGGCAGCTTCAACACCAAACCCATTGTTGCTTCTGCAGAGAGGAACGGTGATGCTGGCGTTGAGTCTCCTAAGGACGTGTGGGAGGTAGCTAGGTGGAGAGGAGAGGAGGGATACGGTAGGCCCTGTGCAGGGTGGCAGGAAGTGATTGGACTGGGACCAGGTTATGCGTGGCAGAGTTGGCCCAACTTTCTTAAGTGAGCTTTTTAACAGAAGGTAATTAGATCTCACTTGACTTGTGTTTTCATTGAGATCAGAGGCCTCATCTTCATTCAGTAGATTTACGGAGCACCCCTGTTTGCCACATGCTGTTTCAGGTGTTGGAGGAGGGCCATGCACAAGACAGTGTCCCTGCTCTCGTGGAACATAGAGTCTTGTGCTTCTTAAATTGCTTCTCACTAGGAGAAGTTCCATGAATATTCTCGGTAGGGTGGTTTTTGATAATAGGAATGAATTTGTAGTGGTTCAGGTATTTGGAATGAATGGAGGGAATATTGCTGTGTTATTTTGCTACATCGAAGATATAAATGTATATTATGTATTTGTATTTTTATTTTTATAGCATAGCAAAATGAAGAACTAGCAGGATTGAAATCTTCAAATCTTCATCTTTTAGATGATTAACATGTTACACATAAGTATGCATAAGTGGAGAGGTAAGAATCTGTATTGTTCTAAGAGTTTAACCTTTTTATATTTCAAATTCCTTTATAGGTGTCCTTCTTCACGTCATTGTGGAACCACCCATTTTTCACCATTAGTTGTATCACTCTAATAGGCTTGTTCTTCGCTGGAATACACAAGAGAGTAGTCGCTCCATCAATGTATCCTTTACACGGATTGAGTTTTACTCTCTGAGCAAAGCTGAAGCACCTTCTCAGTGGACTAGGTGTTGTTAAAAGTTTATTCCTGAAATGATCGATTTTCCTTTGACCACATTAATGCAGTATAGCCGCTCGGTGTCGAACCGTGTTAGCGGAGTACAATATGTCTTGTGATGACGTAAGTGTTTCTTCATTTGAAAATTACGTGTGAGACGTTTGGCTTAAGGAAAACAGGCATTTTATCAACAATAATTGTCTCCGTGGAATTAATAGTGGGCATATTCCTTATCACATTGATTCTAAGACACATTTTTTTTTATGTTTTAACATCTCTGAAATAGAGGTGCATCTAATAATCAGTGGTGTCTTACAATTAAATTGGTAGAGTTAACAGTTTAATTTTTCTTAATGTTGCAAAATCACGGTGCCTCTCGTAAGTGAAGCCATCTTAGACTCAGTGAAGTACCGTGGTCGCTACTGTCCAGTGTCTCAGTGGCTGTGGGTTTTGTAAACTATTATGAGTTTCCTGATGGTATTTCTGGTGTGGGCTCATAAATAGAGATCTAGATTGATTGACGGACTATGGACATGTGAACCTACTGTATCGGTGCATTATTAAAGCATTTCTACTTTCAATTCAAGAAACTATTAAACAAGTAATACCTACCCAGTATAGGAAATTAGAATAGAGAGCCAAAAAAAAAAAAAAGGTATTCGGGCAAGAATACAACTGGATCAGTGGAAGAGAATAAAAACTAGGCAGTTTGGTCATTTAAAAATTAGAGGATAAGGATGGTATTTCTAGTCAAACAGGAAGAAATAGGCTGTTTAGTAGCATTGAGACTGCTGGCTCTTTGGGGGGGAGATGAAATTTTTAAAAACTTATTTATTTATTTATTTATTTATTTGAGATGAGGGAAAGGAGGGCGAAAGAGGGAGAGAAACATTGATGCAGTTGGCTGCTCACACACGCTCCAGCTAGGGACTGAACCTGCAACCAAGGCCCGTGCCCTGACTAGGAATTGAACCGGCGACCTTTTGCTTTGCAGGAGACGCCCAGTCCACTGAGCCACACCGGTCAGGGCCAAATTAGGAAAAAATGAATTTTGATCTCTGCCTCACATCAATTAAAAAAATGAAATTCTGCGTAAATTCTTAACTATATCTGAAAAGACATACACGTCCTTGCCTTGTGGCTTGGTTGGAGGGTCGCTGTTGTCCCTCCCTCCCCACACACATACCCCAAAAGGTTGCAGGTTCCATTCCCGGTCAGAACACATACCTAGGTTGCGTGTCTGCTAGCCAGTCGGGCCACACCCGGGAGGCTAGCGCAGAGTTGTTACCGCAGCATCCTCTGCAGAGGTCACAACCCGGAAACAGTTCTTACGTTTCTCTGCCAAGGATGGGGGGAGTAGGCTTTGCTCCAGTCTTACTGGAGGGAACCAGAAGTTCACCTGTAAATAGGGACATGGAGAGTGTCGCAGACATGACATAGATGCAAAAAGTTACCAAACAGCATGCCCCGTGTGGTACCATTTTTAAAATTTTTTAATTATGAAAATTTCCAAACAAAATAGTAAAGAGAAGAATATAATGAACTCCCATGTCCCCACTGGCCAGTGTCAAGAATAATTAGCTCCCCTAATTATTCTTGACACTGGCCAGTGGGGACATTTCATGTGCACCCCTGCCCACGTTCCCCTCATTGGGTTGTTTTGAAACAAATCCCAAGTGATATATTCTACCCTCAAATATTTCAGCATGTTAGAAACACCAGGTTTTTATCATTTATACATGTGAGTGTAATCCATAAAAATAATCTGGAATGATTCATGCTGAAACTGGTTCCTTCTGTAAGAAGGCTACAGTTTGAGGTAGATGGCAAGGATGTCTTTAGCTTACCTGTGTTTGGATTTGTTATGATGAAGTCACATTAATGCCTGGCTCGTGTGGTTTAAAATAGAGTAAAACCATGGATGAACAAGAAGTAGTAGATTCATGCAGTGAACTCTGAGTGTGTTCTATAAAAGGTAGGAACCACTGAGACGTAGCGGCGTTGGTGACTGTCAGGAAGACACTGCGTGAAAGCAGTAGGTGCAGAACACAGTCTGATGCCATTTATACACAGATCCCAGACGAGCAGAGGTCACCAATGGTGGGCGGTCGTGTCTGGGCAGGGACGGGGATCTCACTGACGACAGGGCGTGGAGAAGCGTTCCGGGTGTCAGTGGCGCTGTGACTGGATCTGGGTGGTGGCCGTGTGGTGAATGCTTTTGTCAAAACTCAAGACCGTACACAAGACTTGAGCATTTTATTGTGTATAAATTATATGGCAATGAAAGAATGCAAAAACTAGCATGAAAGTATTATCAGGATACCAAGGAATTATGACAAATTAAATGACCAAAGATTAAGTGAAAATGAGAACCCAGAGATGACTAGAACCCTGACCACACTTGTAGCCTGAGGACAATAATAAAATCTGTTCGTCAAAAGCACCTGGAATCTTAGCAACTGAAGACAATCACCATATTTTATGTTTCGTTATATACTCCCATCTTCTTTTTATAAAAGAAAGATGGTTAGGGATTACTGACGGAACATGATTTAAGAGCCACCATTTATTGGGCGTTAATCACGTGTAAGGTCCTAGACTTACCTTTTAACCTACATTAACTAGGTTAAGGTTTTCCTTTTTTTGTTTAGTTACATATTCTCCCATTTTATGGCTGCACCATAACTTAAACCCTATTGGACACGTGGCTTCCACACTTTCTGTATATTATATATGTTGTATGTTCTCCACCAGAACTGACTCCATGAGAACAAGGAACTTGGGTTTGTTACTGGAGCTCTAGCGTTTCACACAAGGCCTGCATACAGTAGGCGTTTGATGAGTGTTGGAAGAGCGTTAATTACACTTACATGTCCATGTTTACACTCGCACTTAGTTTCCTTGAGCTAAGTTCCTACAAATGGAATTGTTTGGATTGTAGGGTGTGTTTTTTTTTTTAATGAATACGATAGTTTGCCTCACAGAGCAGCCGCATTCACTTACACTGAACACCAGCAGCCAAGAGCGTCTGTCATCCCAGCCCTCGGTTTACACTGTAACACGAGGAAATTGTAATCACTGTTGGAAGAGGAGAAATACTTTTGCCAGATACATAGTTTTATTCTTGTTTCATACACTTTGTTTGCTAAGGAACGCAAAGTAGTCTCTGCAAGCTGGGATTTTATTGTCCTAAGGGATGGATTGGCCGATTTTAAGGTAGCCCAGTGTGTGTGTTTTAAAGTAATACAGATTTTGGAAGAACACTACGCACAAAGAAAAGTTTGAAAATATAACCGAATTGCTTAATCTTGAATAAATAGAGGTGTTCTGATATCCTTTTAGTGCCCTTAAAGATTTATAGAGAAATGGTGGTGGTTTTAATAGAACCGTGTATTTAAAAACTGCTGTTTTTTTGTTTTTACAGACAGGAAAACTGATTTTGAAACCTAGGCCTCATGTTCAGTGACAGCCTGCAGTCATTGTTATGGGACCTGAAACAGCCTGTGTTCAGATAAATGGTACAGTAAGAAGCCATAGGATACCTTTTACAGTTGGACATGTGACAGTCGCAGCAACAGCCGACAAGAAGCGTGCAATATTCCCCAAGTGTCTTGGTGATGGCGGCTCACAGTGTCAGTGCTTTGGTACCTTGGATTATCTGTGTATCAGTATTAGTGTCACTTTAGTACTTCAGACCCTGCAGAGATTGTTGGAGATGAAGTATGTATGTATGTTACTAAGTTAAACTTAGAAACAGAACCTCATCCAGTTTTTATAATGTATTTTTGCAAACTACTGTAAATAGCAAATCAATGCCAATGTCAAAGAAGAAAACGCCGTGTGGACTCGGTTCTCCTGCACCAGTATTTCGGAAACTTCAGCTCGCCGTTTCCACGGCTCTCTGCAGCCAGCGGTTACGCGTAGCGGTGCCTTTCACTCTGCCCTCCTCCCCTTTAATCGCGATGCGGGAAGACCGTCAGGTCGGGCTTGGGCTGAGGAACACTCATCTTCCATCATGTTGTAAGCAATTACAGATGTTCTGAGAAGCGATTTTTGTTGAACCAGATAGTGAACCTCAGCCATTACTGTGGTAATATTTTCCTGTTCATTGTTCTCATTTAATGCTAAATTTACTTTATATTTTTTAATAATTTTAATACTCCAGAGGCCCCGAATATACCGGTTTAGTTATAAATTATGTATTGTCTGGGAATTTGATGGTTGCTGTTTTAGGTAATTGGATTTTATGCCGTGGCCGACGCGCCGTCGCACCAGTGCTGCACAGCACACTTGACCGTGCACTCGGCCACGGGAAGTGGGAGCAGTGCCACAAGCCAGGGCCTGCCGGTCTCACTGCTTAGAGAGCGTTACTGACATACTGTGTATGCGTATTAGCCACGTGTCCTATAACAGCCCTCACAATTAAACTATTGGGATTGCTGTAGATATTTTAAAGAACTGGAGGTGCCTTTTACCTTTTTATTAGAAGATTTTGAAAATGTTTAAATTATTTCAAGAGCAATCTTTTAAATTTCATTTGACATAAAGCTGAAAATTCAATAACAGGACAAAGCCTTTAACTAGGCTTCCATTTAATATAAATGTGTTCGTCTTGGCTTTCACGTGTATAAAATTTTATTCTTTGAACTGTAGCAATAAAACCCTCTGTTCCTAAGAAGTCTTAAGAGGGTATTCTATATATTCTGTGTTGTTTTATTTTCTGTAAATTTTGTAGGTAAATATGTGCATAAAATAAATACTTTATATATAACTAGCGATTGGGCTTTTTCCTTTTTAATTTTTAAAAAAGATTTTATGTATTTATTTTCGGAGACAGGGAAAGGGAAGGAGAAAAGGAGAGAAACATCAGTGGATTGCCCCTCACACGCCCCCAAGCAGGGACCTGGCCTGCAACCCAGGCATGTGCCCTGACTGGGAATTGAACCAACAACCTTTTGGTTTGCAGGACGATGCCCAACCCACTGAGCCATGCCAGTCCGGGTTTTCCTTGGTTTATTATGTCTGTAACTCTGAAAATGTTTACAAACATACAGTGTGTCTCAGGTACAGGCAAGTTCCAGGTAAGATGTTTTGTTGTAACTCTGTCCAGGAGAGCACATTTCAAGTAGCACACGTACATACCCAGTTTATTAGGCTATAATTTTTATCATGTCTTGTTCCTCACCGTCTAATAACATTTGGCTCTTAATCAGGAAGTGTAGGCTTTCTCAAAGTGATTTGCAAACTTGCATTGCCAACTTCCTCCAAGAGTGGAGCTGACAATGGATTTGATAGGCCCTTAGACCTTTCTGGAGTTACCAGCTACTTTGAGTATTTAAATAGGGCTCCCCCCTAGGAAAATACACCTGTGTGTGTACACATACTTTGTGTCCATTGGAGATTTCACAGATGTCCTGGTGCCAGCCTGTTTGGAGTCCATTGCCTCCAAGAAAGAAACTTTTGTTTAAGGTTTTTCATACCTTTACTCTTAGCAGAACAATTCATTTTCCAAGAAAAGCTTTGCTCTGTTTGAAGTAGACCCAAGGGTCATTGCCAGGTTAGCTTCTCTTCTCCACCTCTCATACCTTCTTCCAAACTATTAGGAAGTTATTGAGTCCAGTCCTCTAATTTCACAAGTGGGACAGGCAGTCTCAGATTTTCAAAGTGACTTTAGATCCCCATGACTTTATTAAAGACAGAACCAGCACCAGAACCCCAGTCCAGTCCCTGGACTCCGATGGAAAGGATGTGCATGTGCGTGTGTGTGATTCAATTCATGAACCGCGGCAATGTGATGGTTAGGGAAGCGGACTGCACCAGACTGGATCCAAATCTCAGATCTGCTGCTTGCAACTTTAGGTAAGTTCCATAACTTTAGTTTCCTCATTTGGAAACTGGGCATAAGGCTACTCTCCTAGGTAGATAATATATAGGGTGGGGCAGAAGTAGGTTTACAGTTGTATACAGAACACAGTATTCTTGCATTTTTATTGATTATTGTATTATTTTCCATGCAAGCAACTGTAAACCTCCTTCTGACCCATCCTGTCTAGAATTTGTCGATCTTCCAGGTTTATATTGAGTATTAAACGTTAATTCATATAAAGCACTTAAAGGGTGCCCGGCCACAGAATCACTGCTCAGTAAATCTATTTGTTAAACCAAATCCTAAAAGTTAAAAGAAAAAATAAGTGGATCTCATGGTTACAACCTTACCCAATGTCAAAGTCCCCGTTGAAATAACCAGGATGAAATTCAGCTTATCTTTTGAACTAAACAAACTCGAATAGTGGTTTAAGTGCCAAGAGAAAGGCTAGTTGGTCTCTTGATGATTAAGGAGCCTCAAACGGCTCTAGGTGTCTTCCTCTCCTCAGACACCCTCCCTGAAAGGGCTAGGGGCTCATGATGCTGGCCAGTGTGGTTGTCTCTCGCACACCTCCTGCTGGGGACCCAGCCCACAACCCAGGCATGTGCCCTGACTGGAAATCGAACTGGTGATCATTTGGTTCGCAGGCCAGCACGCAGTCCACTGAGCCACGCCGGCCAGGGCTCTCTTACCTGACTCTTGATGGGTGTTTTGTAGAGACTGAGCCAAGCCTGTCTCTGCCTTCAGCAGCAGGTGAATAGCTCTTGCTTCCTGTTGAAACCATAGAAACACGAGTCATCCGTTCTTCAGATGTGCCTTCTAAACGCTTTCACATTGAGTAAGCATAGCTTCTACCTTTCCTCCTTTTTCCACTAAAAATAGAAAGTGCACCTTGTCTGCATCACGGAACATTTTTAAAAACAGATTTTTTTAACATACAACTGATGGTTTGCTCTGCAAAAATTCCCTCTTGATAATTTGTAGGAAAAAGGGATGGTTAGATAATCACTTCTTGACAGGATTTTAAAAAATGGGTGGTTAAGGGTTATTAGATTGTTAGAAGGTCATTGGGCTCCTCCTAAGACCGATATCTTAGGTGGTCCAAGGAAGAGCTCATGTTCATCATTTCTGCAGAAATGTTAATTTTTTTCAGGAAAGGGTAACTCATGAAAACAAAACACAAAATTCTCCCGTAGCTAAGGGTTTGAACCATTTTTTCCTCCTCATCCCTACTGTGAGAGAAACAGCAGGAACCTGTTTTTCTTTCATCCTGTTCTGTCTAGATTCCGTGCCCTGCTCCTTCCGCACCATGTGACCCTAGTCATTGGAGAAACTGCTGCCTATTTGGGCCAGTGTTGGGAATACAGTGATATGTGAGAACAGGCACAGTCTCGTCCTCACAGGGTTTAGTGTCAGCCTGGGGAGTGAGTGCATGTGTACGGATACTGTGTATAACTACACAACACAGTTCAATTGCTGCACTTTGAAGCACAGAAACAAGACCCGTGCTATCTCATGGAAGGAAGGCCGGCCTCAGACTTCGAAATCTAGGAAGCAAATGAAGGGACACTTGCAGAAGTGAGACTTGCCTTCACCAGGACAGGGATGGAGACTGGGGCTTATTTAAAGCCCTGAGGCAGGAAAGAGTTTGGCCCACCAGAGGGTGGCTAACCGGCAGGCTACAAGGTGGGATGGACCTGCAGGCTGGCAGGAGACCCTGCAGCCAACAAAGATTTTGGTCTTTATTCTAAGGGAAGGGAAAGCCATTGAAAGGTTTTTAAGCAAAGAGAACCAATATAATGCAGAAATTGGAGAGAGATTCATTTTGAAAAAAAAATCACTAGCTGCCCTATGGATAGACAGGGTAGAAAAAGAGACCAGAAGGCCACTTGGAGGCCAGAGAAGACTTGGGCTAGGGAGGTGGCAGATGACAGGCCAGATAAAAGATCTAGGAAGTAAAACCTACCAACATACATTTGGCACTCCAAGTTTTGTACCTAAAGTAGGTCTTGAATAGGCTTGAGCTTCTGTACAAGCTTAGCTGCACCGTGACTGTTTTTCAAAATACGCTATAGCAATTAATGTTATTTCCCTTACTAGACAGTCTACCGCTTGATGGCAGGGTTGCCACGCGGTGAACTTTTTTCCATCCAGTGTTGCCCTGACAGCTAAGCATTTATTGGGTGCTCAATATAGACATGCAATTACAAAGGCTGCCTAAGAGTCTCCTGTAGTTTTCCTTCCTTCTTTGCACTTATCACAACTGTAATCAAATAGTGATTCGTATAATTACTATATATTCAACACATCCTCATTAAACTTTAAACTCCACAAGGACAAAGACAAAGGACAGTGACCAAATCTGTCCTGGTCATTGTTTTATCCTAATGCTTAACAAATATTTGTGAAAGAACCCTTTTATTAACTGCTAAATGAAAGTTTCAACCATTTATGTAGTGCTTACTATGTGCCAGTCTGTGTTCTCAGTATCTTAAACACTTTAACATTTAATCCTTTAACAACGGTATTAGGTATAGTTTATTGATGTCTCCATTTCACTGATGAGGAAACTGAGGCAAGAAGATTATGTAACTTCTTAAGGGAGGCCATTCTAAAACATTAACTGGACTTTGTCTCTGATAGGAGTTGCGCTAAGCACCAAGGACACAAAATACAATCGTGGTTAATACTTTTTGAGCACCTGCTATACGTCAGCCTTGGTGTTAGGTGCTTTACCCAATTTTATTTAAGCTTTACAATAACCTTGCAAGTTAGGTAACCTTAATCCCATTTGATTATTGTAGAAAGTAAAGGTTTGGCGAGGTTAAGTAACTTGGTAAACTTTACCAGCTGGTGGGAGGTGCAATACCTATTACCATTCAAATCCAGCCTCCTCCTTCCTGGGAAATTCCACTGGACCCTCGCCCCTCAGCCAGGTCTGGCCCCACCCATCGTCTCCTCTACGCCTGCGCGCTCCTCGCGCCGGCCCCCTCCGCCAGCGCCGCGCCGCGCGCCTGCGCACTGGTTCCCACGCGGACTCGGCGTCTGCCGGCCCAGCTGAGCAGCCGCCCGGACCATCCTCTTCGGCCAGACCCTGCAGCCAGCTGGGCAGCCTCCACCATCTTGCTGTTGCTCTCCTCGCTCAGTCTTCCCCCTAGCGCATGTTGCCATGGGCAAGAGCCGGACGAAGCGCTTTAAGAGACCTCAGTTCTCCCCTACGGGTGGCTGTCAGGCCGAGCTGGCAGCGGCGGAGAACGGGACTGAGCGAGAGGATGACGATGGGCCGGCGGCGGAGCTACTAGAAAAGGTGAGACCAGGACTTGCTGGCCCGGAGGAGCGGGGCAGGGTGAGGGGCGCGGGCCTGCGGCGGAGCCCCCGCGCGCCTGCGCTCTGCTCGCCTTCTGACAGTACCCCTGTCCGCAGCTCCAGCACCCGAGCGCCGAGGTCCGCGAGTGCGCCTGCGCGGGGCTGGCCCGGCTGGTGCAGCAGCGGCCGGCGCTCCCGGACTTGGCGCGGCGCGACGCCGTGCGCCGCCTCGGCCCGCTGCTGCTCGACCCCAGCCTGGCGGTGAGGGAGACGGCGGCCGGCGCGCTCAGGTGAGCGGGACGGGAGCCCGGGGCGGTGCCTCGGACCCGGGCGGCACTGCGTCCAGCCAGTGCTTTCTGTGCGCCGTGCGCCGTCGCTTGTCCCGTTTCATCCTCAGTGCACCCGTCCTAGGCAGCGTGGGAGCCCCGTCCAATGACTAGGACCCCCTATTTGTAGAGAGGGATCTGAACTCAGACTCCAGGGGCTGCCACGCTTTCCATGTGTCCCCTTGCCCAGCGTAGGACCCTCAGGGCCTTTCGTGCATTTGTCCCCTCTCCAGAAACCTTGCAGAGAGTCCTGAGGTTCAGGGAACGCTTCCAGTATATATGTGGCAGGCCTTCTAGGTGCAGGGGAGTTTGAGCAGGCAGCACATTGGGCAAGACAGCTGGGATCCCTGCCTTCCCAGAACCATGCTGGTGACAGACGGACGAGACCGGTCAGTGAACAGGTATAACAGACAATAGAGAGAGTGAGACGTGCGGTGGAGAAAAGCAAGAGGATGATGCGTTAGGGGTGAGACGTTACTTTAAACCGGGTACGCTCTGATGACAGCTGACAGAGGAGAGAGCCAGATATGGGAAAAGGGGGAAAGAGCAGGAACCAGACGGAGAACAGCAACAGCAAGGCAAGGAGGCAGTGGAGGGCTTGGCGTGGTTAAAGAAGGAAAGGTGAGTGGGCGTGGTTAAAGAAGGAAAGGTGAACGGGAGATGAGGCTGGAGAGATGGCCCGGGGCTCGGCGGCGCAGGGCCAAAAGACCTATTCATTCTAAGCAAGGATGCCTTGATCTGATTTATCTTTTCAGAAAGCCACTGGTGGCTGTGCAGCGAGTGGCCTGTAGAGGGGGCAAGAGTAGAAGTTAGTATTTGTGGTCCTTACCGCTCCATCTCTCTGATGTTTCATTCATTGACTTAGCAAGTGAGGGTTGCTTCAGGGGGTGTTGCGGCGGCCATATTCTTGCTGTCCCTGAAGTCTTGATTCCAAGACAAGGTCCCCTCACATAAGATTAGGCTGTGATTTATTCACATTAAATAGGAAAGGTCTTCTCCCCTCTCCCTTCCCTAGGGACACACACCCTGCGATATTCTCTCAGACGGACTTGTAAGTTATGTGACTCCTTCATGTGTTTACTTCACAGTGGATAGGTGGGACTTGATAGATTGGTTCCGCAACATCTTATGGAAATAATAAGCAATTCTCTCTGGGAAACCTTAACTGTGGTTAGAAGCAGAAATAAGTTTGAGAGCTTCAAAGCACTTTGTGACATGTGTGATCTGAAAGTAACATGTATTTGAAACTTCTCATGTAGAAACCTCAGTGCCTGTGGAGGTTTTGAAGTTTGTGACGACATGGTGACTAAAGACATCATGACTCCTCTGGTTGCACTGCTCAGAGAGGTATGCAGTTTTACAGTCTCCTGATGGCAATTGTTAAATGTAGCTTTCGCTATGCAAACTTAGTGGAGGGTTTTGTTTGTTTGTTTAGTACTTTGGTGTTAGTTATTTTGTCTTCGCTGAGACCATCCTGTGGGAATTTTCTTTCTTCGAAACGCTGATCTCTCATTGTTGATAGCCATCTAGCTTCTCCCCACTACATTAACTTATATGATAGTCGGAAAGACCTTCTTAACACTATAAACAGGCAGTCTCCTTTAGACTTCAGATTTCATACAGTAAAAATAATTAGCAGTATTGATCGCTTATTTATGCACCGGGTGCTGTTTCATGTACTATTAAACCCTCACTGCAGTCGATGTGGCATCTGTAAAGTATTCGAATTCTACAGATGAGGAAGCTAAAGCACAGACATTAGGAATTTGCCGTGAAGATGACATTAAGTTCCCACATTTAACATCATGCCAACTCGATTGCATGATGTAGCTCAGGGATGAGGAGCTCTCTCCCCAGCATGCCCCCGAGCCACTGTTTTGTATTGATGGCAAATGTCCACTTAAGGCTGTGTAAAGATGATCCAGTTTTGATGAGAGGCACCGGCCTTGTTCCCTTTTAAAGCAGTGGTTCTGCTGGGAGTGATTTGCCCAACGGGAGATATTTGGCAAAGTCTGGAGCGGTTTTTGATTGTCGCAGCTGGAGGGTAGGCGCTGCTACTGGCGTGTAATGGGTAGCAACCAAGGATGCTGCCGAACATCCAGCAGTGCGGGTGTCCCCCCACAGCAGAAAGTCATCCAGTCCAAAATGCCAGTAGTGCCAAGATGAGAAGCCCGGCTTTAGGGGGTGCCGTGGATTATGCCAGAGGGGCAGTACTACGGAGTGGTTCACCGCCCCCACTTTGGGGCCAGAATGCCTGGACCTCAGTCCCAGCTTCAGCAAATACCAAACTCCACCTTCATCAAGCTCTCTGTACGTCCATCTCCTGTTCGTACTGGGAGATTGGGGATAATTGTTTATCTGCTTCATCGGGTCGTGGCGAGGATTAAATGACTTAATGTGTGTGAAGTGCTTGTGCCCGTGCCTTGCACGTATGTAGGAGGTACCATGTAGATGTTCGCTCTTACCGTGTGCTGTCTTTCTTCACCTTGTTTTCTGTCTTTATCACATTAGATAAAATACTGGGTATTGATTTTACATTTTAATTGCAATGTTGTTTGTACAATGACCTGTGACCCTGTCTTGTCTGTACCACTTGCCAAAGGGGGACAGGGCCGCAGGAACTGTCCTGTGTAGGGGAATTTGATTGGCTCGTGAACCACTGTCATTTCCGATATTTAGGTTTTGTGATTCATCCCTGTCATTAGCCTTACTGTTTAATTATCCTTTTGAACCAGGGTGCTAATTGTGATATTTGGTTTCAGTGTAGCGCCGGACTGGATGCAAATGAGATGCCTCCACAGAGAGAAAAAGATCGGAATGGAAATTCCGTTGAGAACATAGCCAATGAGGCCGTGAACGTGCTGTGGAATGTGTGGTAAGGCGCTTTGCAGATACAGCCCCCAATGCAGCTCTGTGCCGGCTGCCGATCTTCCTGGTCCCCCGAGGGGAATGGCTATTCTCCTTGGTGCACCTGTCGGTGGGCAGTCAAGTCATGTCACCTAAGATCCGCCCTCCCGCCCAGCGCAGTCCGTTTCTCTCGTCGCGTCACTACAACTTTCCCTGCTTTACAACTCTCCTCTCTGGTCATCGGTACTGACCAAGATAAGCGGAATCCTGGCCACGGGCATGTCCCGTGCCCCCTGCCCCCCTAACGCCCCCACCCACATGCATACCGTAAGCAGCAGTCCTCTTAAAGCCAGCCAGGCCCCCGGGCAGTCGCTGCTTTGGTCTGGCACCTGGAGTGAGACTGGGACCACACAGCTCAACGGGTGCTTTGTTCCTCCACCCTGGCGCTGCTCTGTGACAGGGGCGTGGATGCCCGAGAGGAGCTCCCTTGACCCATTAGGAAGAGGCCACGCTCTGTGCCGTGATGATAGTGGTGAGGCAGGGGACATGGCTATTAGGAGTGGAAATGGCTAGAAACAACGTGGATTTACTTTTTTCTACCCCATTTTATGTTGTACATTTTTAGCAAGATTATAACTTCTGACCTAAAAGCTTTTGGGGTGATAAGCACAGAGACCTTTCATCCTTACTTTAACTTATTATTATTGTGGTACCGTGGAAAGAACAGTAGGCTAAACCCGAGGAACCGCCGCTAACAAAATGTATGATCTTTGGACAGATCACCTTTTGGGGCCTGGGTTTCCTCATCTAGAAGTACATGATTTCTAAGATCTCTTCCAGCTCTAACCTCCTATGAGAAAACTGGGGCACAAGTAAAGAGATCGGCTGCGAGAGCCCACTGTGACATGGAAATAAAAGCACAGACGCCTGGCTGTGCTCGTGTACCGTGAAGATATGTGGGCGAGGGTATTCTCGTCTCTGAAAATGGCGGGGGTTTGACTCTAACCCTGGTTCTTTTATAAAGCCTCATGTATTTTCTCATGCATTTCTGTGGTTGATTTCTTAATATTAAAATGTGAATAGTAAAACCTTCTTTTTCCTCTCTTTAATTTAGTGAATGCAGTAGTAGAGCAGTATCTGTGTTCAACAAAGAAGGGTGTTTGGAGATCATTATAAAGTATTTAAGTAGGTTTTCCACCAATATTGACCTGGCTGTTTCAGTAGGTAAGTGAAGAAAAGGCGATAATTTGTTAAGTATGTATGGCCTTATTTGAAAATTTTAATTCAGACATGGCATGTTTATTCTACAAGAGTGATTATTTTTTCTTATTGTATATAAATGTGTTGCTGAGTTCTTTCAAAATCTGTGGTTCACACACAATTTCCTGCTCTGCACTTGGAAAGGGAGGAAGGTAATTGTTTGAGTCTGTGTGGTTTCTAATGTGTAACGAGTCTTAGAAGCATCTATTTAACACTTAAGCTTTCATTACCCATTTACTGAGAAATAGCAACCCACAACTACCAGGCCAAAAGTTCATTGGAATCCAGAGCTCTTTAAATGCCTTGTACCACTTTCTCATACCGTTAGCAGCAAACTGATAACCTGGGCCTCCTTCCCTTCCGTGGATAGAAAAGGAAAGTCTGACAGCTTCAACTCCCCGGTTCCCACCCTCTGTCCATGGGGTCAGGCAGCCACTGGGGGTCCTCACTCAGCAGGAGTAGGAGACAGAAACCGGTCGGTGCTCAACAGAACTTTGGGGTAGAATGGAGAAATCATTGATGAAAAGCATGTCTTTTCTGCCCATCCTGCCGGCAGGCGTCCTTTTATTTAATTCAGCATTTCGCCTGGCAAGAACAAAGCATATTCCCCTCGAGGACGTTTCTCTTGGCTCTAATGGGTACTTTTAAGAAAACAAAGAAGAAAAAACAAATAGTGGAATAAATACTACTGGGAAAAATTTAAAAATCATTTTCTTGGAATGGAATCTTTGGCAGAGGGGAGGTTTGTGAGTCAGTGTGCATTTTATAAAACAGTGGAGCTAGGAAACTGGTAGGTGACTTTCAATCTCAGAGGATAATTTCTATTACAATAAGAGTTTCAGGAAAGTTAGTTCATAGCTTTTAAAAGAAAAACTTCATTCCTATCTTCCTATTTTTGTGCCTTCATCTTGTTATAGAGATGTCTTCTTTTAATTTTAATTCAGGGGATAAGTTAAATGGCTCATACGTTTCTCAGTATTTTACCCATCTCTGAATTTGTTTATATTTTTATGTAAAATGCTTTTTTTCTTAAAGAAATATTGTTTCACCAGAAATAACTAGAACTTTTAAGGTCATGCTGAATTTAAAGGAAGCCAGAATGTCCCCAAACCTAGGGCTCGTTATTGGCAGTAAAACTACTCGAAGAACGTCACCTGCAGACAGGCGCTGGGTCTGAGGCTGTTCGCCGCTGGCCCGATGCGTAGCTGGGGAGAAGCCGTTATTGACGTTCGCAGTCACTCGACGTCGCCATGGCATTCAAGAGCCTTTTAATTTGTGTTTATAAGTCTGCTCCTCTAAAGCATTAGAAATTAAGCAAAGAACAAAGAAAAAAGTCTTCCACAGCACTGGCCACTGGGGCACCCTCACAGGCATGCACCACCCCAAACTCACACATCCTACAGAAGCTCACTGTCTGAGGAAGTCGTAAAGACGCAGATGTTTGTCAATGAGTTATTTTGGTGTAAGTTACCCTAGCAGAGTTCATTGCTTTTAACTACGTAATTTCTGTTTTTATAGCCTATTGCTTGCAGACGGTCACTGAAGAGAACCCGGAGCTACTGAAGTCTTTCAGTGACTCAGCCTTGCAGGTGCTGGAATCAGCCATGCTGGCTCCGGTCAGTTCCATGGAACATATTCTGTTAAAGACATTGGTGGCAGGTAAAATTTAGCCACGTGTGATCATGCGCCTCTTAGTAACTTGTCATGGGAAGAAATGGGGGCTGAAATTCCTTTATCCCCTCCTGTGCTTGTGTCTGTTGTGAAACTTTTAACCTCGAAGAGGAGACCCTTAATTCAAGGGGCTGTGCGTCGTAGGGAAGCCTTCTAGAATTGGTTGGTTTCCAGTGTAACAGACCACCCTTGTCTGGTGAAGAAATGGTGGTGTCAGGACCCCCTTATTAACCAGGGTATGAGATATAGACGGTGGGCATTGAGGGTGTGACCACTCGCTTTTCTATGAGATCTTCACCCCCAGAATTTCTGAATAAAAGCATAACAAATAACCTGATGACCTGCTGAGTAGTAAGGAAATTATAGTTTCTCCATATATTTTCTTTTGCCCTTTGGCCCTGCAGAGGTAATTTATCTTGAGAGGTGATGTTCTTTTTTAAGTGGTAAAATACATGTGATGTAAAATATTCCATCTTAACCATGTTTATGGGTACAGTCCAGTCGTATTAAGTATATTCACACTGTCATGCATCCAATCCCCAGAACTTCCCTCCTCTTGCAAAACTGAGATTCTCCACACATTAAGCAACTCCAATCCCCTGCACCCCCACCCCCGCAACCACCATTCCGCTTTCTGTCCACTCCAGGCCCCTCATGTAAGGGGGATCTTAAGTTGTTGTTGGGTTCTTTTGGTGACTGGCTAATTTCACCTAATATAATGTCCTCAAAGTTCATCCATGTTGTAGCACATGTCAGGCTGTCCCTCCTTTTTAAGGCTGAATAATATTCCACTGTACGGATGGACCACATTTGGTTTGTCCCTCCGCCCGTGGGTGGACACTGGGTGGCTTCCACTTTGTGGCTGTTGAATAGCTGCTGTGACTGTGGCATACAAATATTTGTTTGAGTCCCTGCTTTCAATTCTTTTGGGTATATATCCAGGAAGTATTTTTATTTTAACAGTCACTTTTTAAACAATTATCCTAACATAAATGGTAGCTTGTGTCCTATTAGGATAATCAAAAAAAACCCAAGAACCTGCTGCCTGGTTTATCTGGGAGACCGTGGAATTTAGAACATTCCATTCTACTCTTGGAATATAAGCAGCTGCCTTGGAGAGCAGCTCAGGTTAAGATGAAAGAAAACGAGGCAACTTAATTTGTTGTTTTCAAAGAAACCCGATCAGTGCCCCTGGTCTGTTGCTAGGTGTTGCATCAGAGGAGTGTGTGCCAAGGAGAGAGAGGACTGGGAAGGACTGAAATAGAGGGAGCTGCCTCTGTGCACTGCTTTCTGCCATTTAATTAAAACTGAACAAAGGCAGTGGGATCAAGGCTTCCTGAAATTACAACCGAGCTTAAACAACCGATCTCCTGAAAACCGTATTTAATCAAATATTTCACAGGCGATTTCTTTGTCCTTGCGGTCATTTTTTTCCCAGGCACGATTTGGAATGTGAAGGACATTATTCCATCCAAGAGTCAAGCAGAAATCATAAATGCCATCCTGAAGATCTTATCTGAAGTTCTGGAAATGGACGCTGGTGAAGTGGTCATTCAAATGAAGGAGGCGGAAACACAAAGGCTAAAAACCACTGCAGAGACAGAAGAAATATTAGAGAACACTAATGGGGATGGTTTGATTGAAGACGATGAAATGGAAGAAATTCCAGCGAAGAGAAGAGTCAGAAGGAAAACTTTCATTTCGGATTTACTTCCAGTAAGTCAGATCGGTGCTTTCAAACGTGGATTAACACGGAGATTTCCTTTCAATAGGTATGCTAAGTTTTGTAGAAAAATGTTACAGAAAAATTAATTAGAAAGTGAATTTCAGTAAAAATTGATACTGTTTTCCCATGAACTCTCATTATAACATTCCGAATCTACTCTCACAGGGGAAAAAAAATCTCCTTTTTAAAATGAAATTTTTACATATGGAAGATTTTAAAGGTGGGATAGACCAAACTTTTGCAACACTTTAGAAGCAGGTGATTGCCTTTGGAGCCGCTGTGTCTCCCCAGTTCTATACACGTTGTCTCCCAGACTGTCCTCCAACTGCAGCAGTTGTTACTTTGCTTGGATGGTCTGATCCACGACACCCTTGTCTCTCTCATGTTAGTGTTGACCTTGCGGAGTGGCAGGCCAGACGTCCCTTTGCCCACTGCTGCCGCACAGAGGAGGACGGCTGGCTCTGTGGTGAACTGTGGGTGACAGCGTTCAGAGACTGTGGGACGGTGGCACGCTCGCGCTCTGGGGATGACGGCGTTGAGGCGAGGGTGCGCGGCCGTGGGTGCTGGGATCGTTTCAGCCAGTCCGGTCTGCAGAGGTGGAGCCGTGCTTAGAGAAAGCGTCCCCAAGGAGGCGAGCCAGGAGGCAGGAGGCAGGGCCAGGCCTTGATTCCTTCGGGTGCACACTGTCCCCACTGCTGCCGCGTGCCGGGCACCGGGCCAGGTGCCGAGAAACGAGGGATCATGAAGACGTGTTTCCTGCCGTCAGGGACCACTTCTGTGTGGGGAGGAGGCACCCATACCTGTGACTCGCCGTCATGCCCGTGCTAAGGACCATGACAGGGCCGCGTGTGGCGTCCTGAGCGGGCAGACTGTCCAGAGCAGGTTCGCCTGACGGCCCCGAGGGCAGAGGGAAGGCAGAGGCGGTCAGAGAAGGCGTGGGGACTGGACTCCTGAGCCGTCTTAGTGGCTGGGGTCAGAGAGAGCATGGTGAAAGCAGGGCGGCGTCGCTAGGGGGCCTGGGGGCAGGAAGCCCGGGCAGGAGGCTGCTGAAGTAGTCCCGAAGAAGGGTGACGGGGCTCAAACTGAAAAACCCCCTGCCAGGGGCCTCTGCAGCCTCGGGCGAGGCCCTTAGTCCTGTGACATGAACTAAAACTGAGAATGGCCTTCAGTCAGTGCGTTAAGAGTTTCCGTAAGCCAGCGCCCAATAAGAGTTCTCTAAGTGAAATATACCTGAAAATCAACCTGCTACATTTTTGCGTTCACAAAATCTCATAAAGCATGAATTGGCGCTGTTTTACAGACAAAAAATGTAGTTAGACCCACCTTCCCAGCCCCCATGAATAGCTGTGAGGTGCAGAGCATGTGTCAGGCTGGGGTGAGTACTGCCCCTGAGTTGCTTGCAAGTCGTAAAGTCTCTGGAAAGTCCTGGCACACCCCGTTCGGTGCAGGTGACATATGTGTGAACCCCGAATCTGCTCCTCGTCTCGCTTGGGCATCAGAGTCAGAGTTGAGTAGAATTTGAAATCAGTGAGGCGGGGTAGACGAAGCTGTAGCTGTGCTCTCCGTCCTCCCCAAAGGGTATCGGTGAAGAGCCCTGCGGATGCTAGATTCCCCTGTCATAGGAGGGCTAGGTTGTAGATCTGGGATGGCCCTGGTGTTCCGTCCACCTGTGCACCATCGGGACGGGACAGGTCAGCGCCAGAGGCCAGCCTGTGGCTGTCCCACTGCCCTCACTCTGTCTCGACTGATGCAGCAGCCTTACCTCCAAATTCCAGTCCGAGCAGAAGTCCCAGGTGGGCTGTCGGGACCCTGAAGCACCCAGGGGTGGGAGAGTGGCACTCCCGACTGTTGCCCGTTTGCCAACCTTGCCCCCAAGGGGCTCCTCCCTAAAGGGACTGAGAGGGGACTGAGCTCCAAGTCTCCTGAGACTGGTTAAAAACTATGGGCGATTAATTGGTTTAAAAGATTTACTTCCCTAACTATTCTCTAAAAATAGAATTTTGGTGCTTATAAAATGCAGTGTTATAACAAAACCTTGCTTTTTAAAGTCTGCTAACATAGCCGAGTAGACTGGGTGATTAACATGCCAGTCAGCCAGCCAGCGAGCTGCTGGGCACCAGGCTGAAAATGCCCAGAATACAAATTTACTGCCAGCCGCCCTGGCCTTTCGCACTGCCCAGGCGTCCTTTAGAATCAGAGCCTGTGGCTGCCCCGTTTAACGTGAGAACTGTAGTCACAGGTGTGTAAAGCGAGAAGCAACCCAGGTGGTTGTTTTAACATACGTGGGAGTGGAGCAGTCCCTCCCCGGCATCCACGGTTGTCCACCAGCAAACCCAAGTCTGTTCTGTTGCTTCAGGAGCCGCACCCACTCTCCCCTCCACGACCGAATACTTTGAAGCAAGTCTCAAACGTCATAACACTTCCTCTACATTGGCTCTTTCTGTCAGTGTGGTTAACAGTGAGAAGCAGGGAGATGTCCTGAGCAGAAGAGTTGTATAAAAAAGTGGAACTTAGTTTCAGATGCTTCTAAGCCAGAACCGCAGGCATCTTAAGTGGGGAAGAGCCCGGCAACAGCCCGTCACACTTACAAACATTTGTTTAGTTGGATAGCACACACCCAGCAAATAGGAGTAATTTTTATGTTCCTTCTTGCCAGCAGTAAAAGAAATACAGATATTAAATTAGTCACATCTCTTCAGTGAGCAGTTTGCCTTTTTATTTTTTTTAAGAACATGGTTTGAATTACAGTTAAATTTTTGTGCAAGGAAGTTGCTGGAGGATTATAAATGAGAATAAACACTCTGGAAAGGAAATTGTGACGATGTCGTAGGCCTCTAGCTGTGTTTTTGAACTTCAACTCAGTAAATCTGAGGAAAGAAGATACCCAAATAATCTGAAATATTCCACACCAGTGAAATGCTTAGTCAGCTACAGCATACCCATCATTCATACAATGAAATACACATTATTTTTAGCTTATGCACTGTTTTGGAATATCAGCGTAGCAGTTTCCCCTTTCACCGGGTGACTGGCAAATTAAGGCCATGTAAATGTATGCAGCCCTTCTTAAGAATGGTAATGGGTAAGGCCATGTTCATTTATTTCCAGGGGGAAAAAATCCCCCTCTTTCTTAAGCATTAAAGAAATGCTTTATTACAGCCTTCTGAAGGAGGAGGATTCCCTTCAGCGGAGCCCCGTTGGCCGCGGCCTGTAGCCCTCATTGGGGTGGCCTTCTCCGAGAAGGCACCCAGGCAGCCCAAGGCAGGTTTGCTGTGTACTGGTGCCTGGTGTCTGAGACGGGCTCTTGCTTTAATCTTAGCGTGCTCAGCTACTAATCACGTTAGATTAAGTTTCAGGGTGAATTCAGTGCACAGGTCCTGACTATCTGTTCTCTCCAGCTAACTAAGCAGTGTGTAGAGAGTAGTAACCACACAGGTAACTGGCAGCCCAGCTGGCAGCGGCTCACTCCCCAGTGCCAGGAGGAATCGGTGCTTCCTCCTTACGGCTCTCGTCCCCCCCACCCGCCGGCTGCGTGCCCTGTGCCCAGGGCAGCCATCGAGCGCACCTGGACCAGGGGGTCTGCGCCAAGATGCCTGCCCGCATGCTGAGAGCTGGTGGTTTCTTTTGTTCCAGCCCACGGACAAGGAACTGAGAGAGGCCGTGGCCCTGCTGACGGCCCAGCAGACCGCCCTGGAAATCATTGTCAACATGTGCTGCAGCGAAGGTCCCCGCCACTTGCCCTTGCTTCCCGGGCTGGGAGGGCCGCCCCCAAGCGGGCCTGCCTGACCGCTCGGCCCTGTGCCCCACGCCCTCCCCAGGTCCCCCCGACGAGGACGAGGACGAGTGGGAGGAGGAGCTCTCCAGCAGTGACGAGAGCGAAGCATTCATGGAGGATTCCCTCTGTGAGGGCGCTGGGCAGCTGCTCTCTCCCCTCTGCCTCTCCCACGAGGTCCACGCCGCCCTCACCAGCTACCTGCTCCCCAGGAAGGTAACTGTTCCACCTGGAAGGACTGTGTGGGCTTCATAAAGGGATCTTGTGTAAAGTGAATCTGCTCTTTAACTTTTTGCTTTATGACTTTTTAAAATCTAGATATTTGAGAAAACTGACTTTCCAAGCAGCATTGCAGTTGGCATATGTTCTAGGAACCCCACTTGGAAACCTTTGGTTAGAAAGTAAGAACTTTTCTTTTTTCAAACCCATTTGTCATTGTTGTTACATGAAAGGGTGTAACTCTGTTACATGAAAGGGTGGACCACTCGATAGAAGGCGCCAGCTACCCCCGGGTTCGCGGGTTCTGTGCTCGGTGTGCGCCCCAGAGAAATGCGCGCTTGTGTGCGCTGAGGCCCGAGAGCATGCCTAGCAGTGGGGTTCACAGTTGCCCCAACCTGGAAAGACCTTTGCTGTCCATCAGCAAGCGGCAGGATGGATAAATCACACAGCAGAACACACGGCAGTGAACAGGACCTGAAACAGAACAACTCGCCACTGGATGAAGCGCCACTGAGCCGGAAGGCAAGGCACAGAAGAGTAGACCCCCCGATTCAGTTTTTACAAAGCGCAGACGCAGGCGACACCAGACTCTTCTGATAGGGATGTGCACACAGGTGGTGAACCCGTAAAGAAAAGCAAGGAAATGTTCACCAGAGAAGCCTCGGCCTCTGGGGTCGGGGAGGCGGGGCGTGGCAGGGGCGGCGGCGGCGGGCTGTGAGGGCGCCCGCGGCGTCCACTTCAGCTTGGTTGGCTCACTGTTCACCTTCCGACTCTGCTCGCTGCCGCCAGCCTCCTGCTTACCGGTGCTCCCGGGCAGAACCCGAAGCTCAGGGGAACAGCCGGTTCTGGGTTCCGTTGGGTCCCTGTTAGAGAGACAGAGGGCCTCGTCTGCCTTCCGTTACAGAATGAACATCGTGCAGTGCCGAGCCCTCGTGTGCCTCCAGAGTCTCCTGTCCCTCCTGGAGGTGGAGCACCTGGGCGGAGCGCCAGCCCTTCAGGCCCTCGCTCAGCACCTGTCCACGCTGCTCTTTTCTCAGCCAGGTAAACAGGCGCGCTGTGGAAGACCGCCCAGGCGGAACAGGACTGACGGGGCCGGGACTTGGACTTTGTGCTCTGGGTTATGCAACCTGCAGGACCCCTTGCCGTCGCCAGCAGTGGCATGCCTGCAGCTCTAGGCGGCGCAGTCAGAACGTGGCCGGCGGGCGGGCCTCAGGGCCACAGTTTCCTTTCTCACGAAACTCGCATCCGGTTCTTTCAGGCCAAGTGAGGCGGAATCACAAATATACTCATGAGTGTGTTTGGCTAATTCCCTATTCTTTATCCTCTTCAAGACGAAACCACTTGGTATGCGTTTGAATGGGTGACACAGACGCGTATTACGGAACTCACAAGGCCTTAGCCCTAAGGTGCAGTGTCCCACTCTGTGCGCGCCCCGCCCACTTTCTCTCCCAGTGTCAGTCAGTTCCTTGTGTTGTCTTCCGGAGCGATTCCCAGTATAAAAGTGTACATGTGTTTTTAAGGCAGATGGTGGAACGGCATCCACACAAGTCTACACCCTGCTTTTCTTAACATGTCTATGTGCAAATACCGTGTATAGTAAGAGCTGAAGCTCTAATTTGCAGGTCTGGGGCATGGATTAGTTTCATTTGTACAGGGAAACCCAGGCAGGTACTATATGTAGTTAGCTATCCTTTTTAAATGACCTCTTCCTGTGTCCTGGGCTCCCAGCGCAGAGCTGAGAGGAGGGCGCAGACGCATAGGTCCGGCCGAAGTCACGGCGTCCTTAATGACCTATCTGGTACTTACTTATATTGGTTGAAGATTTAGTCCCCAAACCCCGCCCAGATTCAGGGGGAGTAGAAGTCGACGGCACATCTTTATGGAAGTGTCCAGGTTCTGAAAGATTGTGTCAAGCTGGAAGTACTGTTGTGGCTGTTTTTGGAAAACAGAACCTACCACGCCAAGTTAGTCACTTTCCCTTCACACCAGAGGGTTAGGGAGCCAGCTCACCTGGACGGCCCCCGCTTGTATGTGGCTGTGTTAACGTAGTTGTTTACTGCTGATCTGTTTGTCCTGTGTGGGGAGAGGGGACCGTGAGAAAGGAATGACAATGCGCAGGAGCAGATGGGTGGGGCTGGGTCCCCGAACACCCTGGAGGCATGCAGGCTGGCCCTGCCCTGCGCTGCCCAGCGGCTGCTCTTGCTGGGCTCTGGGTGTAGGTCGTGAGGACTGGTTGGGAAGGTGGCACCACCCTCGCCTGCCCAGCACATCCGGAGTCGAAGCCGGGCCAGAGCAGGAAGCAGCGCCCAGGGCCAAGGGCCGCCTGTCAGGCCCTCCCTGGTCGTGGTTCTTTCGGTGTGGCCATCTTCCAGACCCAAGCATCCAGGTCGCAGGGGGCGGCGGACCAGGAGTTTTGGCTTCCACCCCAAAGGTGTTTTCATTATAACAACATGGAAAACATGTAACGGGCTTTGTTTGGATTCTCTTTCTACAAAATCACTTGTCTTGAGAAAGGCAAAATTCACGTTTCACTTCTGTGTTTTAGACTTTGCTAAGCACGCCGACTTCCTAGAAGCCATAAGTGGCGCCTTGCGGGCCCTTTTGCAGACAATGGCCTCCAAGAACATTTCTCAGGTAAGGTTTTAACGCTTTTCTGTGGAACTAGCAAAGAGCCTATGTTTATTAATTACTTAACTCTCTCAAGTTTTTATTTCTATTACAGTGATTCTTCTAAAAAGAAAACAAAAGTGCGTAAAGTGAAGTGTAAAGTCTTTTCCCTCTCCCCACCACTGCCACCAGCACACAGAAGCTTTGTCACTGGTGTAACTTACTTGACATAGGTAGTGTGAGTGTCTTCTCTGGATGTCATTTGTCTTTTTAAAGCACTCCGTTACAGACACTCTCAGCCGTGCCCTCCTGACCCCGCACAGCGGTCCCCACTCTCGTGTCGGGCGCCTTAGCGCTCACACGCTCTGCCTTTCATCAGAGAGTGGTATCTTGTCCTAAGCACAGATAATGGAGCTGTGGGGACTGCCACCGGCTATCGGTGTGTCGTCAGCATCCTATATCCTTGTTTCATTTGTCTCCCCAGCACGTTCGTGTTTGCTTCCTGAAGTAGTTTAATGTAAATCATGTTATTTCACCCATCAGTGTTTTCTTATGTGCCTCATTATGTCTGTGACAGATAGGGAACTTTTTAAGAACGTAACCACAATACCTGACCCACACCCTCAAGTTAACAGGCATTCCCTAATTACCAGTGATGTCCCGGCTGAGTTCACTGGCCCCGATTGGTCCCAGTCACCGGCTGTCCCAGGGCACTCCTTGTGCCTTGAAAGTCCTGCTGGGCTCCACTTCCCTTCACTGGTTCTGGGATCACTCTCGGTGATGTTACTGCCCACGGAGCTGCTCTTGCCGGTGACCCGACTTGGCGGCCCTTGGACCCCCTTCTCCCGCACTGTGCCTGCCCCTGTCCCTGGTGCTGTGGCCGTGCGCGCCTCCGGAGCCGAGTGCCCCGACCGTGTCTTGTCCCGGAGTCTGCCAAGAATGCCTGGCATTTTACTGTGAAACATGGTCTGTGCTCTTGGCTTCTCATATATACACTCTTCAAAAAATTCTTTGTATATTTTTTTCAGGAACATAACTTTTGACTCTTAGTTTCTATGAAATGAGAATTACCATAATGCCTGGCCCTGCCGTGTGGCTACTGGGAGGATCAGAAGCCCCTCTACCGTGGGGCTTGTAGGAATAGCAAGTGTTCTTACTGATTTGCCATGGTGTTCAGGCAGTAATTGACTGCGTCAGTCCGATGTTGGGAAAAAATCACTCACAGCTCAGGCTCAGTTAATAATAAATTATTCAGCTATAGTAAGATCGTAAATCCTTAGGTTGGCTGTGGCCTAGGTGTGGGCTTTGAGTTTTGGAACTCGAAGGAGCTTGGCTCTCTGATGCTCTATAAGGAGAGGAGGCCAAGGACCCGACTTGCTGAGTGACAGCTCCAGGCCTGGATGCACCTGTCCTGCCCACCTGTCCACTGCTTTACCTGTGGCTCTTACACGTTGGGCAGCTTCCATCTGTGAGTCATGCCAGTAATAATCCAACACACCCTTCTTGTCTCACCGGCCTGTCCTAGCTACGGACCGCTCCACCGTTTGTAGAACTTCTTTCAACAGACTATTTTCTGAGAAACTGGGGCACATTTGCTGCTACCTTTCGATGTGGCAGAGCAGTGCGGGTGAGTCAGAAGTGAGTTAGATGATTGAGAACTGCCTGGGGTTTTTACATAAAATGATAGCTGACATTTGGTGAGTGCTTTATGTGCTTTATGTAGCAATCCTAGCACGTCTAACAGAGAAATGGAGGCTTTACTGGGGCTCAGTAACTTGTGTTGCTTTGCCAGGTGATAAATAGCAGGGCTGGGATTTGAACCCAGATGTCAGACTCCAGGTCCCTGAGCCCTTAATCCTCACACCGTGCTGCCTCTCACGGGCAGCAGGACACTGCCTCGCATTCTCTCACGACAATGCATCTGCACATGCGTTCAGATGAGCTTCAAGTGGAAAGTATCGCTTACCTAGTGAAAGCCCTACATGATTTAGAGGTTTTTACAGTCTTTAATAATTGACTGTAACACATCTCAGAGTAATTTCTTATCTCCTATAGGTTCGGCCAATTTTTATTAAAGCTACATGATTTATTACATTTTCAAAACACTTTTCATGATCAATACTAAAAAGAAACCAGAGTCTCTTTTAGTCTGTGTAAATCTGAACAAAAGTCTTCAAGTGAAACCGACAGGAGCTGAAGCCCCTTTTATAGGCTACAGCTGTGGAGGGTTGAATAGTGACAGTGACACCGACTCACAGATGACACTGACTCTAAGATGGGACAGGCTTCATCTTAACTCAGAATGACCGGCTGTGTTTGGGAGTGATTAGAAATAGGTAATAACTTCTTTGCTAAGAATTTACATTGTACTCAGAGCCAGATAGCCCGCAGGAGAGGTTGCCGTTGGTGTTTCCCGCGCTGTTGGCACCAGCCGAGTGTCTCACCACGTGTGCCCCTCTTCCCCTTCCACAGTGCCTGACCCCGGACCAGCTGATGACGCTGTGCAGAGCGGGCATTCAGAGCGCTAACGTCAGCGTTAGAGTGAATGTGGTCAGTATTTTGGGAATCACGGGCAGCGTCCTAGCCAAAGAAGACGGCACACTTGAAACTCTCAAGGTAAAACAACCTGCTCCCCTAGAATGTTCAGTAGGCAGTCACTGTTGGTGTGGGGTCTTAGAAAATCTCTGGACATCGTGAGAAGACATCGTAGTGAGAAGTTGCTGACTCACACCCTTGGGCTTGTGCTAACTCCCTGAATCAGACAGGGACCTGAAAAGCTGAGTCATGCTTTGCCATTTAAATTTACTCCAAAGATACTTTTTCAGAAATGAACCTGTGTCCTATAAAGGCCAAGGTCAAAATTGTTAGATGCCACTGCCTTTGCCGTTGCCCGGCGCTCCCGCGCAGCTGCACTGCCGCGCGCGTCCGCTAGGGGCTCACTCGGCAGGTTGCTCCGGCGCTTCTCAGCGCATGCGCTCTCAGGGGGACTCGGTAGATGGGGTGTCTACCAACTACGGACCGATGGGGATGGTGCAGTTACCCTGCGTGGTGCTAACGCCCACTCAAGCGTTGATTACTGACTGATGGGAAATACACTGATTAGGACACGGCACTTCCTAACCTGCCGAGATCTTTACAATGATAATGATATCTTTAAGACCCTTATTTTCAAAAGATGATAATGTGCACGTATTAAAACATTTAGAAAAGTAGAAGAGAACAAAGTGAGAACACTGCTGTCTACCCCTAAACTCCCAGCCCCTGCGGCTCTAGAGAGGCAGCCAGCCACCGTTACCCATTTCTTCTGCGTTGCTGCAGGTGTTTAGACCTGCAGACACACGCGGCGAGAGTGACTGTGCAGCTGTGATGAGTGCGCACAGCAGTGTGCAGGGGCTCTGCGGCTGATGTGTGTACACACACAGACGAGTGTGTGCACAGTCACTTCCACCCCTTAGCACTAGCATTTCCAAGGTCTGCTCTGGGAACAGCACGTTTTTCTCAGGCGTAATGCAAGATTTTTAAAAATGTTTTTATTTAGTCCCATTTCCAGGCATCAAGAAAAGTAGAGAAAAGGCAGAATTATTTGGTGTACTGACCGAGCATGTTTAGCAATGGCATGTACTTCATATGGTTTCTTTAAAGACATCATGTATTTGGCCCTTACTGGTTCATATATATGTCGTAAATAGGGACAGTTTCTTATGTAACCAGCATGTCTCACCTTACACAGTTAACAGTCATTTCCTAGCATACTCATATTTTTCTACTTCCAAAAAAATCTATTTGCAGATAGTTTGTTTAGACCACATTCCAAGTAAAGTTTGCACGTTATGTTTGGCATGGGGTCTTCTAAGCCTCTGTTCTTCTAGAACAGTTCTCCTGCAGCACCTCTGACCACTCACCATCCACCCCCTGTTCTTTCCCCCAACCCCGGGGTCAGCTGTCCCCTACACAGTGTCCAGCCTCGCGATCCATCTGATTGTTTCCCTGTGGTGTTAAGCTTTTTCCTTCTTCCTCGGTGTCTCCTGCAAGCTGGCAGTGAGCTCTCAAGGCCAGATGAGATTCAGATTCAGATCCACGTTTTTAGCAAGACTACTTTGTAGGTGGTGCCATGTGCTTTCTGTTACAGAGGATCTTAAATCCAAATACCATCTTAGAGGTTATCTGGACGCTTAGATTCAGATGAGAACACTGCAGCCCCACGGGGTTAATGGGTTGTCCAACAGTCATCCTGTTACTTATGGTGGAACTTACGGTGGAGCCAGAGTTTGGTCTTGGGTTCTTAGCATTTCCAGTCTCTCGCATGTCACACCAGCTGCGCGTGTGCCTTTTAGACATAAGGGTGAAGCTGAGCAACAAACAAAATAATTCGCTTTTGAACAGTTCTTTGCAGATTGGGAACGGTTTGTTTATTAGCTAGCCTATTGGGAAAAATCACGGTGAAGCAAAATGAGAGTATGTTGTATTTCGTTATTTTTTATTGTCTTTGAGTGTTTTTCATATAATTTAAAAAGCATATTTTTTGTTCCATTTTGACACCATGGGGAAAGCCTTTTTGAGGGACACAGTGGAAAATTTTTAAATTTCCTAAATCAATCTTTCATATATCATTTATGGACCTTAATTCATTTTATTTAGGAATATAAATTCTAATGTGTTTCATTTATCTTGCTTCTATTATACTTGGTATGTTTACAAATATATGTTAAGTCTTTAATCTTTCGTTTTTTCAAAGTTTTAATTTTCCCCACATTTTTGTATACAATATTGTGCATAAATTACTGCCACATTTAAAGCTGGCACTTTGGAGCCCTGGCTGGTGTGGCTCAGTGGATTGAGCAATGGCCTTTGAATTAAAGGGTCGCTGGTTGATTCCCAGCAGGGCACATGCCTGGGTTGCACTCCAGGTCCCCATTAGGGGCACTCAAGAGGCAACCACACATTGATGTTTCTCTCCATCTCTATCTCCCTCCTTTCCCCTCTCTAAAAATAAATAAATATATATATATATTTTTTAAAGCTGGTACTTTGGAAATTGACCTGAGAATCCGGGTCATAATGGTGTGTTTCGTTGACTCCAGACCATCGGGTGCTTTCTGCTAGAGGTTGCCACCAAGGACCCTTCCCTGGTCGTCGCTGGAGAGGCTCTGGATGCCCTGTTCGATGTGTTCGCGGATGGGAAAGAAGCCGAAAGGGCCTCCGTTCAAATTCACCTGCTCTCTGCTCTGAAGGAATTCCAGCCAGTCTTCAAGATGAAGGTACGAGCCCGTTCTGGTTAGAAATGCTTAAGTCTCGGCATCCTGTGGGAGGGGCGTGTGCAGTCCCTCTGAGCCACCTCCGTGATGCCGGGAGCCCCTCAGCCTCTGCCTGCGAATGCTCCCTGGCTGAGTCAGAGCTCGGACACCGTGACCTGAGCCAAATGGCATGACACGTTCTTCTTTTGTGAGTTTCCTGTTGTCGATAGTGCTCCTTAGGCACAAGCATGATAGTTGGCAGCCTGCGCAGCTCTTCCAGGCCTTTACCTGCGTTTTGTATCATGTAGCGCCTTACAGGTCGATCTCATTGTCGTGAATATTTCCCTTCGGTGCTCTGAGAAATGGCAAATTCCCTTGAAATAAAAATATTTATCTCTTTGGCTTTTAGAGTTTAAATTCAACATTTGCTTTTAAATCATTGTCAAGAGAATAGAGGCTCTGATGGAAAATGATCTCGCTTTTTGTTGTTTACCAGTATGCGTTTCTCTGATCTAACAAGCTTCTGACGCGGGACTCAGGCCTCACAGAGAGAGCTCTTTGATCAGTTTTAGGTGAATTTGATTGTGTGTCTAGAAATTTAAATTTTCTGAAAAAATTTTAAGGCATAAAAAACTAGTTTCCAGAAGAAAATAGAAGCACAAGCCCTGCACATTTTCTGTCATCGTTACGTCTGAAGTGGGTGTTGGTGTAAGAACATTAACATTGGTTTTTAACATTTTCATGTTTTGGCATGTTACATTAAAAAATGTAGGAGTAGTGGCTAACACATGCTGACTCGAGCTTCACCCGTAGGCACCCTAATTCTAGGGGGAAAAGAAATTGAATGATTTGCTGTTAATTGTGTTTTGCTGAAGCTTGTAGTTTTTTTGTTTTCTGGGTTTTTTTAAATATATATTTTGTTTTGTTTTTAAGATTTTTACTTATTTATTTTCATAGAGAGGGGAAGGGAGGGAGGAAGAGAGGGAGAGAAACATCAATGTGTGGTTGCCTCTCGCACACCCCCAACCCAGGCCTGTGCCCTGACAGAAGGGGACTGGCGACCTTTCAGTTCACAGGCCGACGCTCAATCCACTGAACCACACCAGCCAGACCATGTTGCATTTTCTTTAATAGAGGTGTAGTTGACATATGACATTGGATTAGTTTCAGGAGTGCAACGTAACGACCCGGCATCCGCACGCGCCGTGAAGCGATCAGCACAGTGAGTCTAGCTGACGTCCACCACCTCACGGAGATACACAGTTCTTTCCTTGTGATGAGAACTGTAAAGACCTACTCTCGTAGCCCCTTCCAGATACGCAGTGCAGTGTTGTTAACGTAGTCCCCGCAGTGTACGTCCCGTCCCTGGGACTGACTTATCTGGCATCTGGAAGTTTGTGCCTTTTGACCCTTCTTCACCCATTTTGCCCATCCCCCGAGGTGGGTCTGTTTTCTCAGCAGTGAGAGGTGCCCTCCCCCACGTGCTCCTTCCTGGTGGGTAAGTGAACCAAGCCGTGTGTCTGTAAGTGAAGACCGGTGTGCGTCCGCACTTCCACCTCACTGCCCAGAAGGCAGCTTCCTGTGTTTTTTCACGGGACACCGTCTCCTGGTGGTACCTGCGACCAGTGCGTGGAGGGCATCTACGTTGTCCTGAAGGTCACAGACCCATCAGACTTCTGAAGAAGGGCTCTGCAGGGGAAGCAGGAAATACCCCGTTGCCCTGCAAGGACAGCAAACATCGTCAAGTCACCAAACCACAGAAGCCAGTGCTCGGGAAGGAGTGATGTAGACTCGGAACTAGGCAAATGACCCCTGACCTCTGGGAGGTCTGTTGTTCTCACTGATACTATGGTAATGATATTTAATTGTGGTTTTCTTCTCTCAGGCTGCCTAGCCCTCGAGAACGCTTACTTTGTTAGCCAGAAGGGCAGCCTGTGGTTCTCTATTTGAAGCGCCCTTGTGAGCGAAACCATAATGGTGATAAAGCCTGTTCAGTATATATTTAGCCCCAAATGGCACTTACACATGATAACAATGCATTTCACCACGGACCCCCCCCAGAGCAGCGGTTCTCAGAATGCCCTGGATCAGTGGCAGCAGCAGTCACAGGTCATGGGCTCAGGCCTAGTGCCACACCTGCTGAGAACCGGAAACTGCACGGGCCCACCAGGGCGGTTCTGAACGAGCCTCCAGGTAAAACACACTGCGGCGCACTGTGGTGTGAACACCTCTGCTCTAGACCACAGGTAGGAGACAGTTCACACACCTGGAAACATGTTCTGTCAAAGTCTCTGGGCTAGTCGCGCTTGTACCTATCATGTAACAGGTGCACAGTCCTCAGAAAAACCTACAGCAAAACAAAAAGGCAGCCGACCAAGTGGGAGAAGGTGTTTGCAAACACCACCTCTGATGAGGGTTAATATCCAAAATAGAGAAAGAGCTCATACAGCTGAACAACAAAACCAATCTGATTAAAAAGTGGGGCGAGGGCCTGAGCCCCTTCTCCAAGGAGGACATGCAGATGATCCAAAAGGATGCTTAAGCGCACTGGCTGCTACGGAGATGCGGGTCAGACCACAGCGAGGTGCCACCTCGCACCCGTTAGAAAGCTGTTGTCAACAGGTGAGAAATAGCAGGCGGTGGAGACGATGTGGAGAAGAGGGGACCCTCGTTCAGTGTCTGTGGCAATGTAGATGAGTGCAGCCTCTGTGGACGGCAACGTGGAGTTTCCTCCAAAAATTAAGACTAGAACTGCCATGTGACCCAGAATCCTTCTGAATATCTACCCTGAAATTGTGGACGCACTAATTTGTGAAGATACGTGTACCCCTGTAGTCACTGCAGCATTATTCACAGTAACCAAGTCGTGGCAGCAACCTAAGTGTCCTCCAGTTGGTCACTGGATAAAGAAGGTGTGCCGCACACACACAGTGGAGTGCCGCTTGGCCATAAAAAATGGCGAAATACTGCCGTTTGTGACAGCACAGGTGGGTCTCGAACATATCATGCTCAGTGAAATAAGACAAAAAAGGACAAGAACCACGTATGATTTAACTCATGCAGGACAGAAAACAACAAAACCATTGACATAGGCCGTAGTCTGGTGGTTACCAGAGGAGAAAGGAGGTGGGGGAAAGATGAAGAAGGTAAAGGGGGTCGAATATGTGGTAACAGGAGGTGGCTAGACTTTGGGTGGTCAGTGCGCAAAGCAATATACAGATGATGTATTAGAATTATATGCCTGAAACTTATAAAATGTTATTAACCAATGTTACCCCAATAAATTAAAAGGTGCACAATCTTAATTTATCTTTATGGCTCACATACTGTGTTCCATTTATCTTGGAAGTGAAAATGTTTCATCAAATTCTGGCAGCTGTCTTGTTCTGTGAAGAAATACACCCAAAACTAAATGCTTCCTTTATTTAAAGGAATTAGTAATTTACACCAAATCACACAAGTTTTTTCTTTTGGCAGATACGAAAGGAAGGGAGAGGTAAATACAGCCCAGACCAGCTATGTGTGCTCGACAATGTGAAGATGAACTTGAGAAGATTTGTTGCTTATCAAGAAACTGTTCAAAAAAGACTGACTACTTGACCCATTGAAAGAGTAATTCTTGTTCCAAAGGGTTTAATACTAAAACTAAAGGGTTTTCTTTGAGTGTATATATTTTAGAAAGCCATTTTTTATAGTCTCTGACTTATATATTACTTTGAAGTTCCTAAGAACTTCAAAATCTGTCAGAAACTCTTCTTTAGGCCCTGGGATCTGAGTGGCATTTCGGGTGCTCTCCAAATTCACGTTCCTAGCACGTTTCAATCACTGGAAACGCAAAGAGCAGAAACACAAAGGGATCTCAGGTGGTTCTTGTGAGCAGTGAAGAAACTTCCAATCATATTTTTCGTAAATTTTGCAAAAAAAAAAAAGGAGGTCTAAAGTATTGCTTGGATGCTTTTTTAAGTCAATATCATTTTATATTAGCAGAATTTTTAACTGAAATATGAAGACAAGCTTTATAAAATTAAACATCAATTATGTTTACCTTTTGTGACGTGAATGAATTGAATTTGTATTTCATTACTAAATAGAATATACAGATGAACTAACGAGGTCATTTTCATTCTCTGTATAAATAGTTCTGAACTATTGTTTTGTAACCTCCCCTCCTTGTTGAATTTGATATGGAATCTGAATTGGGAGAAAATATTTTTTAATAAACAACATTTTTATTGAAAGCTTTGTGTCTTACAAAATCTTTTTTAAAAGATTTTATGTATTTATTTTTTAGAGAGAGGGGAAGGGTGGGAGAAAGAGGGAGAGAAACATCCATGTGCCAGAAATACATCAGTAGATTGCCTCTCACCTGCCCCCAACCGGGACCCGACCCACAACCCAGGCATGTGCCTCAGCTGGGAATTGAACTGGCAACTTTTCAGTTCACAGGCTGGCACTCAAACCACTGAGCCACACCAAACAGGGCCTTGTGTCTTACAAAATCTTTAAAAAAAATACCAGATAGTTCTTTTCCTGGGTGTTTGCTTGCTGGTGGATGCGGCTTTGAGTATATGTGAGATGTTAAAAACAAGACTTAGAGCAGACTCTCCAGTGTTACTCTCAGCGTCCTCGAGGCATTGAGAACCACAAGCCATCGCTGAGAGAAAGTAAAGAAAACTTAAAGGAATGGAGAAATACAGCATGTTCATGGGTGGGAAGATGACAGTTCTTCTCAAATTAATCTGTAGATTCAAGGCAATCCCCGTCAAAATCCTAGCAGAATTTTCTGTAGAAGTTAACAAGCTGACTCTCAAGTTACATGGAAAAGCAGAGGATTTAAAATATCTAAAACAAAAGAACAAAGTTGGGGAACTTGCACTACCTGATTAAACAGCATACAGCTGTGGCCTTTGGGACAACGTGGTATCGCGTTAGGAACGGCAAGAAGTTCCTAACTTATCTCACACTATATAAAGAGAGAAATATGACATTAGAAAGAGAATAATGACATTCGCCACTTACTAGGTTTGTTGATGGTTAAAGGAGTTAATATTTGTCTGACTCAGAACAGTGCCTAACACAAATGTGCAAATGTATCTTACGTAGATGGACGGCACACAGCTGAGAGTCCGGAGATGGACCTGCAATCTTATGGTCAGTTGATTTTCCACTAAGGACCTGCAATCTTATGGTCAGTTGATTTTCCACTAAGGTGTTGAATTCAATGGAGAAACAATAATCTTTTTAAAGGATGGTGCTAAAATAGCACAGCTATGTGGGGAAAGACCGTGTATTCAAGATGGAATCTGGTATTTTTACCAGTTCATCAGGCACATCCTTAAGTGCGGCTGACTGTTCTTCCTGAAAGTGCACTGTGGGAAGCATACAGAGGCTGCTGGTGCGGTTCGACGCCGATCTGGGTGCACAGCAGCCACTGGCAGTTTTACCCACTCTAGCTGGTGTGCCTGGGGGGCCAGTGTGGCAAGTAACATTTTAGTGTAAAAAAAAAAAGTTGTTGCAGAAGCAGCTTTTACCTTGTGGAGTCCTGTGGAGGGATCTGTGGAATACACTTGGAGAGCTACTGGTCCAGAAAGGTGAAAGGAACAAGAGGACTTGGAACGAAGCCTTGAAGAAACCAAGTACTGAAAGGTCTGGCCGGAAGAAAGCAGAAGAAAACATGAGAGAGGCAGGAGAGAAGTCGGAGAAGCCACAGGAGTGCCTGCAGGTGCGGGGAGGGCCGTGAGGGCGGGATCCGCGGACTGAGGCCCGGTGCCAGGAGCAGTGAGAAATGCCCACTGGCTTAGCGATGTGGCGGTCACTGGCGGCATTCCCAAGAGCTCTTTCCATGGCATGATCAGGCAAGAAGTCAGGTTGGGGGGAGTTGGGGCGTGAGAGGTGAGGAAACACTGGTGGCGAGAGACCAGGGTTCAGAAAAGATTGTGAAGTGGAAAGAGACCAGGCAGTGACTGAGGGAAGGAGCCACAGTGGTTACTTTACTAGGAAGGAAGGAAGGAAGGAAGGAAGGAAGGAAGGAAGGAAGGAAGGAAGGAAGGAAGGAAGGAAGGAAGGGAGGCAGGGAGGGAGGGAGGGAGGGAGGCAGGGAGGGAGGGAGGGAGGGAGGTGCAAATGCATTGGATGTGGAACATGTTGCAGAAGGAAATTTCAAGATGACTCCCAGTGTCCAGCTGATGGAATTAACTGAATAGAGGTCTGTTTGTTGAGACAGGAACAAAGCCCCAGGTAGAGGGGACATACCTGTGCTCTGAGTCGAGGAAGCGTCTACCTAGGAAATCTTAATTTCCTTTTAAGGAAGTTGTTTCAACCTCCCGGCTCCAACATGTGTGGGTAACACACGCACTGCAAGTTTCAAGGTCTTACTGTTCTTTTTATCTTGTTCCTTCTTTGAATTTAAAATATACCTTAGTTTACTACCATTTAACAACAACAACAAAAAAGAAGCTGTCTTTATATAGTGTGAGATTTTCAAAATTTGCTCTGTTCAAGTAATTTATATCTTAATTGAAACTATTTTGGTTTGCTTAATTGAGCGATTCCTTATTTTAATGAATAGAATTAACTTCAGTTGTTTTTTTCTATGCTGAGTGAGAAATCATAAGCAAGTGGTTTCCAGTATTTGCTTAAATGTATTTTTATTCTCCCTAATTTTATATAAGAATCCTAATTACGAGAACACAGTTGCCCTAAAATTTTAACATTTTCAGCAACGTCTGCATGAAAGGGACAAATTCTTTTTGCAAAGGAAAGATGCTTAAACTTACTCAACGAAACTAGGAAGCAATGAAGTGTTTTTTGACTGAAGGCTGTGGAATTAAAGGAATGGGAGACCTGCTTTGAGGGCCAGGTGGCGGGACAGGGACGGAACCTGGTGCTGGCATAATTTCGCCAGGCTGATGGAGACAGTGCCAGTCTCTCTTCCTTCTTTGTTTCAAAGACTCGTACACAAAGGAAATGTTTAAAATCATTACAGTCTTGAAAACATTTGCAATTATTTTCATTAAAATTTACCCATGAATTAGTGCATTTCACAATTCGATAAAATAACCATGATCAACTAGCAAAAAGAAATGAGAGCCACATGACAGATGGAAGGACTCACCTTTGGTCTTTAACTCTGAACGGTAAGGTTAAGTAAGTTCTGAAAAATTCAGGTACCATTTCCCATTATTCTATTGGAAGAAGTTATATTTCCTTTCTGTTTTTTAAAAGTAGTTTAGTAAAACATAATACATGTGTATGATAAATAAACAAAGCCAGAAGTTAGGCCTTGAAAGTTTTACCATCTCCCATTTCCTCTCCCTAAAAGTGCCCCTACCTGTTTCGCATGACCTTCCAGAAACGCGGTTTGTCTGTTTGAGTAGTGAAGCACTCACTTGTTTTCTTCTCCTGTTTGGTGTGCAAATAAATGGCAGCGTACCGCCCATGCTGTTCGGTACCTTGATATTGTGGGTTTATATGCTAGTGGTACTTCGACATCAATACATGTAAAACTGTCCCCATACTTTTTAACAGCCCCATCAAATTCCACCGAAGGGTTGGAACCATAATTTTTTCTTTTTTAAAAGGAAGGGGAAGGGAGGGAGAAAGGGAGAGAAACATCCAGCTGAGAGAGAAACACCAATCTGTTGCCTCTCAACTGAGCCTACCACCTAGCATGCGCCCTGACCGGGAATCAACTGGCGACCCTCCACTTTGTGGGATGACGCCCAAACAACTGAGCCACCAATCAGGCCTTGGAACCATGATTTAAGTAGTCTCTCCTGAGAGAGGGAGGCAGCTCTTCCCCCAGGTCTAGAGATTGGACCCTGGAGCCAGGTCATCTGGATTCAAGTCCCAACTCTTCCTCTTCCTCTCTGTGTTAACTTGGACTTCACTTCGTTTCCACAGTGTTCTTGTCTGAAAGAGAGAATAATGACATTAGCCACTTACTAGGTTTGTTGATGGTTAAAGGAGTTAATATTTGTCTGACTCAGAACAGTGCCTAACGCAAATGTGCAAATGTGCAAATGTATCTTACGTAGATGGACACCTGGATTGTCACCAGCCTTTGCTGCTACAAAGTGGCCTGGTTCAGCTAGTACTTGTGTGAATACCTATGCACTGGATCCTAGAACTTGAATTACTAAAGGGTAAGAGAGATACGTATTTACATATAGTTATGTATATACCTGTAATACTAGAGGGCCCTCCCACGGCCTACGCCAAAGCAGCGCACCCCTCGCGCGCTGCCCCCTTCCTCTGCTACATTTCTCTTCTTCACGACTGGTCACCATTGGACCTATGCATTTATTTAGAGAATTATGTTTCTAATTTCATAAATTGGTCTAGATTTCTTCTCTTTTCCTGTGTCCGAGGTTGCTTCACAGCCTTAAAGAGGCTTCCGCAGGAGCTGGGTAGTGGGGCAGCGTGACAGGGAGCGCGGGCTCAACGCCCTCTTTCCCGCCAGCTGGGGGGCCCAGCAAGTCACCGTGCCTCCCTGCCTTCTGGGGGCCTTGCGCGTCCTTGCCTGGGAGCCTCTAATGACGTGGGCAGCCTGGTAAATTTTGGAGGAAGTGGAGGAGACAGTTAATCATACTTAGAAGTTTCCAGAAGAGAGAGGGCAGGTGCTCGGTCCTGCAAACTTCCCCTCATCCTTTCCAGCCTGGCTCGCCCTGCCTACCCCCACCTTTCTGCCGCACGCCAGCATGACAGGTCAGAAGTAATAGGAATGGATGAAGCGCTGCCCCCAGGCCTCCATCAGTGGCTGGGGAGGGGAGGAAGTGTACAAATGCCTTGCACCCTTGCACCCTGGTGAGGATGGCTCTGCAGTCCCCGAGTTCTCCAGCAGGATTCAGTTTTAGTGACGGTGGCCCCTGCTTGGAAACAAAGCCTTTACTGCTGCCTGCTCATGCCCACCCGACTTGCACTCTCCACACTGGTGTCTTCTGGAATCACCTGAAACCCTGGCTGAGTACCTGCTTCTGGGAGGAACCCAAAGCAACACAAGACATATTGAAGTTGTGTTTCAGGGGAAAACAATTGTGTGTGTGTGTGTGTGTGTGTGTGTGTGTGTGATGTCTAAGTCCACCGATGTGCATCCTGGGTGTGTAAGAGTTTTATGCATGACTTGTGCCCACGGAGTAGTGCTAGCCAGTGTGCAAGGCAATGCTCTTCGATCTCTCACCTCGGGACAGAAGATAATTCTCACTTCCATTTATCAAACTAATTTCCTTCTGTAGATACAAAAATTGCTTAAGCCAGTCCAGATCTCTATTTAATAGAAATTAATTTGATGACGGATTAAGATCCACTTAGGATCAGAACAGTGTAACTGTTGGAATTGAAAAATAAAAAGTGCTAAAAACACGCTGATGGAAGAACTCAGCGGTGCTGCCCCTACCTGCTAGGCCGCTGACGGTTACACAGGCAGCAAATTCAGGAGGGAAACCTTTTACTCTAACACTCGAAATTGCTGGTGGGTTCAGAGGCCCAAAAAACTACCTTGAAGGCTAATTTTTGAAATACAACCTATGTGAGTGTGGGTGGAAATCCTTGCTGAAGTACACGTGCAACTGCCATTGAAAAGTCGCTTGCTACGTTCTCACAAGAATGAGATGAAATACGGGAAAATCCGAACAATACCCTCTGGTCTGAAAAACTCTGGTTTCCATCCAGGAGAGACAGCAGGTGTAAGAAGGGAAGGGACTAGCTTATCCCAACTCTGCCTCCACGTCTGCCTCCCGCGAGGGGGGCTCGCCTTGATCACTTGGGTGGGTCTGGGGATGACTTTTAAAAATAAAAATAAAGTTGTTATTCAAAATTCTGCTTTTAAGAGATACGTGGCACAGGTCTTCCTCCCAGCAGCGTTTGTAATGGCAACCGACGGCCTGGAGGGGCGTGGCCGAATCACCGCTGTGCGGTCTCACTGGGGCACTCGGCCTGTGCTGACAGTACTGACGTTGAGAAATCTCTAGCATTGAGTGGGAAAAGTACAGAACAAAATGCACATCCGCATTTTAAAAAGATACTACCTTAGAGGGTGTGTCTGTTGGGTTTTTACTTTTTTATTGTTTTTCTCCCCTACTAGACGGTAAGTCCTGGAAAGGCGGGGACTATGTTTTATCTTTTGTTCACTGCCGTACCCTCCATGTCCTTAGTAGGAGCTCAGGCATTAGTTTTAGTACTTTTGTGTATTTCTGTGTGTGTGTGTGTGTGTGTGTGTGTGTGTGTGTGTGTACGTGTATGTGTGTGGTAAAACATACAAAGCCTAAGTTTACCGTTTCAGCCTTTTTTAAGCGTACAGTTCAGTGGCTCTGAGGACGTTCACATTGTTGTGTAACCATTACCACCGTTCATCCGCAGAGCTTTGTTCCGTTGCCCTGGCTGACACTCTGCACCATTAAACATTAACCCCCCTGCTGCCACCCTGTCCACATTCACCCCACTTTCTGCCTCTCTGAATCTGACGACTCCAGGAAACTCGTGAAGTGGGATCGCCTCCTTACCCCACTTACCATTATGTCTTCACGGTTCGGCCATGTTGTAGAATGTATCGGCTTCCTTTTTAAGGTTGAATAATATTCCACCCACATTTAGTTTATCCATTCATCTGTTGATGGGCACTGGGGTTGCTTCCACCTCCTGGCTATGGGCCGCTGCCAATAACGTGAAATAATGTGAACATGGGAGTGCGTACACCTGCTCTCATGTCTGATTTCGGTTCCTTTTGGGGTGGAATTGCTGTGTTCTCTGTTAGCTCTTTTCTTTTCCCCGCGAGGAACCGCCATACTGTTTGCCACAGCAGCACCATTTGATATTCCCGTCAACTGTTTGCATCAACTGTTTGCAAGTGTGGCAGTTTCTCCACATCTTCGGCAACGTCTGTTATTGCTATATTTCGATGATAGTCATCTTAATGAGTGTGAAGTGCTCGATAGTTGTTTTTTATTTTTAAGATTTTTAAAATTTTATTTTTAGACAGAGGGGGGTAGAAAGAGAGGGAGAGAAACATCAATGTGTGGTCGCCTCTCACGCGCCCCCTAGTGGGGACCTGGCTGACAACCCAGGCCTATGCCCCAACTGGGGAATTGAACTGGTGACCCTTTGGTTCACAGGCCAACGCCCAATCCACTGAGCTACACCGGCCGGGAGCTCAATAGTTATTTTTTAAATAAACTAACAAACACTATCTAAAAATTGGAATAGTTACTATTTTTGCATTATATTTTACTTGAAGATGTGGGTGTTATCAAAAGGATACTTGTATCCTTTTGAGATAGATAGACTTTTTCAGTTCAGTTCAACAGCAAGAACACTGGGCGTTCCTCTTACAGAAGACATTTAACAGGCCCAGAGACAAAATACACTGTCAAACCCAATTACTGCCTTAATTAAGATAAACAGTGTCCATTGTCAAACAGAGCCTGTACTGAAAGACCTTCCAAGATCCTTTTCTATACAGTCTCATTTGTGGCATGTAATTAAATATTTAAACAAAATAAAAAGTAACATTCATCCCCCCAAAATGAAATATAGAATTTCCATATGACCCAGAAACCCCACTCCCAGGTATGTACCCAAAAGAACCGAAAACAGGTATTTGAATAACAACTTGCACAGAGATGTTCATAGCAGCACTATTCACAGTAGCCGAGAGGCAGAAACAGCGCAAATGCCCATTAACTGGATCAGTGGCAAAGCTAAATATAGTGTATTCATATGCTGAAGTACAATTCAGCCATAAAAAACGCATGACGTATTGACACATGGATGAGCCTTGAAAACATTATCCAAAGTGAGCCAAGCCAGACAAAGCCCACATATTATATAATTCCAACGATACGAGCATATATTTGAAGTAGGCAGTTCATAGAGATGAAAACAGATCAGTGGGCGCCCCTTCAGGGTGATGGAAATGTCTGGAACTAGGTAGAGGTGAGAGTCGCATAGCGCTGTGAAGGTAGCAAGTGCCACTGAATTGTACAACTTTCAGATGGTTAAAATAGTGAGTATTCTGTTGAGTGAATTTTACTTCACTTTCTCCTCCACCAGCAGTGAGGTAGGCAAAGAACAAAAACAGTAGAGAGGGTGGAAGGAACAAATTCTTAGGCCCCTGCTCCAAGTCCAGTCCTCAGTGGGAATGGCTGCCAATGGTTTCTTGTAAAGCCATCCAGAAAATACTGGTGCTTACACTCTTTTTTTAAAACAGAAATTGGATTATATTCTACTTACTGTTCTGCACCTTGCTTCTTACAATTAATATTTTAGTGAGTTCTCCATGTCAACGTGTTTAGTGTGGTTTCATTCATTTTAACAGCTGCATGGCAGTATTTTACAATTTTACCAACTAAATGTATCTTGATTTGTTTAACTAGCCCCCTCTTGAGGGATGGTTAGGTTCTTTACAGATTTTGGCTACCACAGACGATGCAACTTTAATGAGCATTCTTATTTAAAGATTTCTGTGCACCTATGCAAACATACGTAGAATAAATTACTAACACTGGATTTGCTAGGTGTTATGAGCCATATCATGACACAGCTCCGTTCATTTGTCAAAGCCCTAACTCCCAATCGGACTCTTTTGGGAGACAGGACCTTAGGGAGGAAATTAAGCTTAAATGATATCATAAGGATAGGGCCCTAACTCGGTAAGACTAGTGTCCTTACAAGAAGAGCAAGATGCACCAGAAATCGCTCTTTTTCTGTACGCTCACAGGCGAGGACACAGGGAAAAGGCGCCGTCCAGGAGCCAGAAAGAGAGGCTCACCAGAAAGCAGCCTCAATAGCACCCTGATCTTGGATTCCAGCCCCCGGAACTGCAAGAATGTACATTTCTGCTGTTTAAGCCTCCCTGCCGGCGGCACCTGTCAGGGCAGCCTGAGCTGACTGACACACCGGCCAAAGGACATAGATGTTCATAATCTGATAGTTGGAACCAAAATATTCCTCCAAATCTTGTGCCCATGTCACACGTCCACACACAGTGAACGAGACTTGTGTCTCCCATGCCCTTCCCAGAGCTGAGTGTCATCGCACTGTTTAATCTTTGCCAACCTGAGAGACACAAAACGGTGCCTGTTGGAATGAATGCTGAACGCCGAGATTTTCCCAGGTGTGTGTGTGACGTGTAACAAGTGAACTCTCTGTCCTCCCTCCCCGCACCATGAGGTGGTGTGTGTTACGTGAACACTTTTCAGCTCCCCACAAACGTGTCAGGTCACGTTCTTGCTTGCTTTCATTTCCTCGTGCTCCTTTTATACTTCATGAGTTGAAATGGATATAAAGAAGTAATGGGGAGAGAACATTATTTGGGGGTCTCTCTTATGTGTGAGTAAGAGGTTTAATTTACAATGATTTGAGGGAATGAGCTATAGGTCCTATAATATTGCAGATGAGCATAAGCTCCCTCTGGAGTCAGGTTTTCTCAGCTGCCTGGTCACAAAGGGAAGTGGGCTGAACAGTTTTGGGACAGAGGTGGGTATTCCATGAGCCCACAGCCTGGCAGGGTGGAATGGGAGGCATGTGCACGTTTTGTTCCTTGAAATATGTGGAGCAAGATTGTTCCCGATCATTCTCTCCTCCTTGTCACCACTTGGGAGTCCAAGGATGGGTCTCCCGGACGCATCCCTGCTCCAGGGGCTCCAGGTGCACCATTCATGTTCTGCATCCGTCATGCCTGTCCCCCGGGGTGCTGCATTCCATCCAATTGAAAAAGGACTTGGCTACAGTGATACATATTGACTAGAAAACATGTACACATACCCATGGGCCTTGGGATTGTGAGCAAGGCCCCTGACATGTCTTTTGGTACCCCAGTGTTAAATGATGGTGAAAAGAATAAGTGAATGAATGAATGAATGAATGAATGAATGAATGGCAAGGACTCTAATTAAGTATTCAGGTGTTTCTTGAGAAGGGTATTGTTTTGGCCGAGAGGCTGTGTACAGCTTTTGATCTTCATAGGATTCAAAGTTGTGATCTTGGGGCCGTATTAGTGAGATGTGTGGCTTGAACCGATTTGAACAACCACACTCATGTGTCACCTGTGAGACACTGGCATGTTTCACACACATGCACTCACATGAAACTAATTACAATTTATGCCCTGGCCAGGGTGGCTCAGTTGGCTGGAACATCACCCCATACACCAAAAGGTTGCGGGTTTGATTCCCAGTCAGGGCAGATACCTAGGTTGTGGGTTTGATCCCTGGTCGGGGTGCGTACGGGAGGCAGCCGATCAATGTTTCTCTCACATGGCTGTTTCTCCCCCTCCCCCCACCTCTTTCTCTCTAAAATCAATAAACACATTTAAAAAAATTTTTTAAACCTAATTACGATTTCAGAAGCTACACAGAAATGACATCTTATAACTCACTGTTTTTAACCATCAGTTCTCAGATGTGGATTAATCATTGAACATTCGTTCTTTTTGTGTGTTTCCAGGTCCAGTTTTTGAACTTAGGACAAAGGTCAAATAATCAGCTGTTGGCTGCTGTGGTCACTGTCCCCCTCTGATTCCTGAGAGGGACTCCGTCACAAACATCCTCCAGGGCCCTTAGAGAAAGGACCCTCGGTTATCTTAAACTTCAGGGGCTCCCCGTTGGACGCCGCCACTTCTTGTAAGTGGCGATCTGGCAGCTTCTGCCTGTGGCATCTGGTGCATGGCCTCCTAGAGCTCTGTGTGGCACTCAGTGACTCAGTTTTCCTGGCAGTGCAGTGGGCTCTGTCCGTTTGTCCTCAGCTCACCTCTTTCCAGTTGCCTTTTTCCAGTTCCAGCAAACGAATAGGGAAATCGCCTCCGCCCTCCCCGCCCCCCGACCCCATTATTTTGGCTGCACTTTTCCAAGTCTGTTAGACCGCCCCAAAACTCCAGGGTAACTCTGTAACTTAAATTATTCAAATTTGTCTGGAACGAAACGCCTTTTAGGCCGGATACACAACAACGATAAGGGGAGAGTCTGGAACCCTCCATCTCGCATTTTACCTTAGAAAAGGCCCTCCTCACTTGGCTCGCACCCATCCGAAAAACGGAGTTCGCCTTTCCGCCTCTTTGTGAGGTGGTCAAGTTCAGATCATTTCTGTCTGTAGCAACTCTTCTGTGGAGGGTGCCGCCGGAAGCGTGCTGGGGGGCGGCAGTAGAAGTGAGCGAACAGGCCAGGTGTCATTGGGATGGGGAGGCAGAGCACCGAATGAGGGAGGAAGCGCAGAAGCAGCGATTTTACCGTGGAGACTGTTAGAATTTGCAGCCTGCTGTGAGCGCCCGGGGAGTTCTGTAACAGCAGCCGGCCAGTGTGGCTGGACCTGTCACTCAGGTAGTGGAACACGAGGTCACAGGGGCTGGTCGGGTAGGCCTTTGTGGATGTAAGGACGTCTGCGATGCAAAGCCGTTGCAGAAACACTGCTTGGCTTCCCTTTACAAAGGGTCCCATTGTTCCTGGGGTGAGGACAGGCTGAAGGGAGGCCTGGGTGGAAGCAGGAGACCAGCTTGCGGGCTGTTTGAATGACCTCGGCCAGAAACAAGGGTGGTGAGGCCCCTGGGGGCTGACATGTTTCCTGGAAAGTAGGCAGCTGCAGTGTGGAGTGGGGAGCCTGCAGCCCTGAGGGTGGCAGAATGGATGGGAGGGCGGGGGGCGGGGAGAGGAGAAATGGGGGTGACAGCAAGGATTTGAGCCTGAGCGACTTGAAGGGATGCAGAAGACAGTAAGAGGCATGGGTTTTGGTGGCAAAATTCTAGAGTTTGATTTATTACACACTTTCAGGAGAATAATATGGTCAAAAGCGTATTTTTAAAAGTTCACCCTAGGTTCTGTGAGGTATTGGCTTGAGGGGGTTAAAGAGTGGACACTCGGAAATTGGAAATTGGAAAGGTACTGGGGTAGCCTAGGCAGAGAGGTGGTGGTCCAGGCTCAGTGGACAGGGTGGGAGGAGAGGGGAGTGAATGGGCCAGAGAAGTGTCTGGGTATAAGATAAGGATGGGCTGGGGCTTGTCCAAGAGACAGGAGGGACAGTTTTGTTGGGGGGAAGATCATACTTGTCTACTAGGCATAGAGCAGAAGGAGATCCTCAAAGTAGAATGAGAAAAACAGTGAAATTGTACTCTCCACAGGGGCTCTGGAAACTTCTTTCATGACCAGGTGGCTTAGTTCAGGTATAACAGAATACCACAGACCAGGTAGCTTATAAACAACCTAAATTTATTCCTTGGGGTTCTGGAGGCTGGAAGTCCAAGACCAGGGTTCCAGCATGGCCAGGGCCTGGGGAGAGCTCTCTTCCGTTTGCAGTCAGCTGGGTTTTTGTTGTATCCTCTCACAGCAAGGAGCAGAGAGGAAGCAACTTCTCCTGGGAATCTGAGAAGGCCATGGATCCCCTCCCCGAGGGCTTGTCTTATCTGTGCTGTCGTGTTGGGGAGTAGGGTTCAACCTATGAGTTTTGGGGAGGACACAAACATTTAATCCATGACATTCTGCCCCTGACCCCCCGTCCCCAAATTCATGTCCTCCTTATATACAAAACATCCTCATTCCATCTCCAGAAGCCTAAAAGTCTTAACTCATTCCAGCATCAACTCTACAGTTCACAGCCCAAATCTCATCTAGATCCCATCTAAATCAGGGACGGGTGGGGCTCAAGGTAGGATTCATCCTGAGGCGAATTCCTCTCTTGGTGTGAACCCCTGAACTCAAACAAGTTAAGTGCTTCTAAGTTCAATGGTGGGGCAGGCATAGGACAGATGTCACATTCTAAAAAGGAGAAACAGAGCAGAAGGTAGGGGTGACGGCCCCCAAGGAGGTCCAAGACCTAGCGAGGAAATTCCATGAGATCCTAAGGCTCCCGAATAACCTTCTCGGGCTCCAGGCTCTGCCCTGCAGGCCCACTGGGGCAGAAATCCCGCCTCCCTGACCCACTGGGGTGCTGGCGCTGCCTTGAGGCTCTATTAGGCAGTTGTCAGCCCCCAGGGCTCTGCCCAGAAGCCCTATCTCCACCGTTCTGGGCAGCACTGCCTGCGTGGCTCTGGTCTGAGGCTGTCTATTCTCTTGGAAGCATTGGTCCCCTCTTCTGAAACCAGGGAAGCAGCCCTGATGATGTCCGAATCGTCTCTGGGGTCATCCTTTCCTTGTGTTGAAGATAGCACATGGTCTTAGCCAAATATCCCTATGATGCCGTCCTGCAAAACCCACGAGGCCTGACAGCCTTCTTCCATCCCTTCCCATCTCCTCCTTCCATTCAAGCTGAAGTTTTCCTCCTGGGGTGGCTGATTGATCTGTGGTTCACACCCATACTTATTTCCCAGTGTCCCAAATGGTCACTTTTGCAGTATGGATAGGCTGCGAATTTTCCAAATCGTTAAATTCTGCTTCCTTTTTGCTTAACGACTCTGCCTTCAAGTCATTCCACTCTCTTAGAGTTTTACTATAAGCAGTCGGAAGGAACCAAGCCATGACTTCAACACTGTTTGTTTTGCAAACGCTCCATTTAAACATCCAGCTTCGTTGCTTGCAAGTTTCTGCTTTCCCCAAAACCCTAGAACGCAATGGCAATGCAGCCAAGTTCTTTGCCACTTTGTTACAAGAAGCGCCTTTCCTCTAGCTTCCAGTGACATGTTCCTCATTTCCGTCTGCGACCTTACCAGAACGGCTGTTACCGTCCATGTTTCTGCCAGCGTACCGTTCATGACCCCTCAGGTGCCCGCAGAGAAGACTGAGGCTCTTTCATGGCAGCGAGGCCATCTCTACTCAGTATGGCTTCCTCAAACCCCTCCAGTCTCTACACAGGACCCGGTTCCAAAGTGACTGCCTACTTGTATTTTTACAGCTGCACCCTGCCCCCAATTTTCTGTATTAGGGTGCTCCAGAGAAACAGAAACATCAGACACATGTACACGTGATTTATTGGAATTTATTATATAATACATATCCAGGTATAAAGATCGACATGGAGACTTACTGTGAGGAATTATGGGGACTGACAAGTGCCATGATGGGCTGTCTGCAAGCAGGACACCCGGTAAAACCATTGGTGTCATTCAGCCTGAGTCCGAAGGCCTGGGAGCCAAGGACGCCCATGGTGTGAGCCCGGGTCCAAAGGCTGGAGATGGTGAGCTCAGTCAAACAAGGGGCGGATTCCTCCTTGCTCCGCCTTTCGTTCTACTGGGGCCCTCAACCAATGGGATGAGGCCAGCCCACACTGGGGGGCGGGGGGCGGTCTGCTTGACCGAGCCCACTCCTTCAAATGCTTACCTCCCTGAAAACCGTGTTTAATCTGGGCACCCCATGGCCCGTCAGGTTTATACATAAATTAACCGTCATACCAAATGACTCTTTTTTGAGGAGAGGGTCTGGATTGCGTGTCAAGTTAGGTGGGTTCTAGCAAGAGAATATTCTGGAGGAAGTCTGTGACCTTTAGTGAGAGCCTTTGTCTTGGAATTTCAGTGAGTTGACAAAAGGCGAAGTGGGTGAGCACCTTCTTAGGCCGGACTGCCTCATCGGGGGTCTCCTTCCTCACCTACAGACGGCACCGCAGGGGCGAGTGAAAAAGAAACGGTGAAAAGCAGAGTTCTCTGGGTGTTGGACCCTGACTGAGTTCCCAGGCCCAGGGTGCTACTTCCCTTACAACAGCAAAGGCAGGAGAAGCAGCAGCCTTACCGTCCTCCTAGTGGGGACTCGAACCAAGTTGGTTTTCTTTTTTCCACTGTCATCAGGCTAGATGAGCCATTCTCAGTGGGCACTACAGTAGCCACCAAGGTCAAATTCTATGGAAACACCACTCAAAAACAGAGATTATCCAGAGAAGCCAAATCTCTAGAGATAGAAAGGGTTAGGCCCTGGTCGGTGTGGCTCAGTGGATTGAGTGCCAGCCTGCGAACCAAAGGGTTGCTGGTTCGATTCCCAGTCTAGGGCACATACCTGAATTGGGGGCCAGGTCCCCAGTAGGGAGCACCTGAGCGGCAACCATGCATTGATGTTTCTCTCCCTCTCTTTCTCCTTCCCTTCCCCTCTCTCTAAAAATAAATAAATAAAATCTTTTTAAAAAAAGAGAAAGAAAATCAGATTAGTAGTTGCCTGGTACTGGGGCTGGGAAAAGGGATTGATGCAAATGAGCCCTAGAGATTTTTGGGAGGTTGAAGGGAAATATTCCAAAATTGGATGGTGGTGATGGTTGCACGATTCTAACTTTGCTAAAAAATTTCACCCTTAAAAATGAGTAAATTTTATACTATATACATTATACTATAAAGCTGTTAAGCACACACACAACTCTCTACAGATCCCAGAATGGCACACAGACAGTTTTGGAGACTATAATAAATGTCTTTTCTTTTGTTCTACATAGCAAAATGAAAAGGTTGAGTAATAAAAATTTTATTGAAATTTGTCTCTTTGGATGCAGTAGATTACTTTGAGACAAACACTGTGGATTTGTTGGACGAAGTGAATAGATTTTTGTGTGTGTAAAATTCCTTACTGTTTTCCTTTATTTATTGATTGACTTCTAGAGAGAGAGGAAGGGGAAGAGAGAGAGGGAAAGCGTTGATTTCTTGTTCCGCTTATTTCTGCACCATTGGTTGATTCTTGTGTGTGCTCCGACTGGGGGTCAGACCCACCGCCTCGGCGTATTGGGCTGACAGCCTTAACCAATCGACTTACGTGGCCAGGGCCTCCCTACTGTTTTACTTCAGACTGGATGATTTTTGAGGAAACTTCCACAAGAGATACTTTATGATTCTAAATCATGGTATACATTCAACACTCAATTAACATTGCCATATTATCTTGCCCACAAAGTGTCGTCCTGCCTCAAGGCCTGTGCATTTGTGATTCCAGTGTCCTGATGGGTCATTCCCTCGATGGTCATGGCCTACTGCCTTGCTTAGGTCCCTGCTCAAACATCACTTCCTCAGAAGAGCCCTCCCTGATCAGCCCATCTAAAAACAGCACAGTCACTATCCCTTTGGCCTACTTTTTCTTCATAGCACTTAACCGCCGTCTGACCTCGTATACTGGCCTTATCACTGGAATGTCCATGAAGGCAGAGACTTCATGCATTGTTCATTGCTGTATCCTCCGATTCAGGTGCCTAATAATTGCTCAAGACGTTTGTTGAATTAATTGAGTAAATTGCAATTTGACTCTTAAGTATTTACCTCTTTTGCCTCTCTAACCAGACAGGAAATTCACGGAAGGCGGCCAAAGGCCCAGGTGGCTTATTTAGCTTCTCTAAAGCAATTCTGCATGGATGATAGACGTTCAGCCTAGACTGACTGATGAATGAATGCCCTGAAGCATGTGTTCAACCAGGCTAACCAGTCAGCATTCCCTGCAGGTGAACAGGAACGGTAATGTTGTACCCCTCAGCCCACACCGTACAAAGTACTTTTATGTGTATTAACTCATTTGATCATTTTGCCAATATTGTAGTAGTTCTTGAGGTTTGCCTGAAGCAATGAGCATTTGATACAACAAATGTTCATTTCTGGAATGTAGGGTAACATGAATACTTTTGGGGTGGGTCTTATTTATTAGCGGCATTTAATGTGTTCTTGAACATCTGAAAAAAAATTTTTGAAAAGACTGACATTTAAAATAAACAGGTAGGTAAAAATAAAAAAGAGCATTCTGACATATATGTGTGCCTGGTCAGTTTTCTGGAAGACCGTTTAACAAGTCTTCATAGTGGTTATTTCTAGATGGCGGAAGCTTAATAATGTTTATTTTGTTCCACTTTCCATTTTTCTCTTTTGAATTTTTAAAACATATACAAAGTCTTCAAAAGAAACCTATTTCTATGCAGTGCTTTATTTTTGTTCAATTTGTCAGGGTGAATAGCATAAAAATTACCACTACTCATTTTCCTGGCTAGGTGATTCTCAGTTATATAGCAAATCGCACTTAGGAATTTTTAATAATGAATCGTAGCAAAGCAACAACAAATACAAGGAACCAAAATCCTATAGGGTTTTCTCTTGTTAGGTGTTCCATGTTTATGGCCATGTTATTCTCTCAGTAAGAAAAAAGGTAGAGCAATGCTTCGTTGATAGTTTTTCATCATTTGCCAAAAAAACTTTCCAGGATATTAAGCTCCCAAAACAGAAGGCCAAAATCTGGCGTGGGGACATGTTCTGGCCTTTGGATCGACCTTAGAGGAACGCAGGAAATGTGTTCACTCTTTTTTTTTTCCTGATGATTTGACATGCTTAAAATTACCTTTTCCTTGTCTTTTTAACCATAGGGATCGGGAAGACAGGCAGATAGCCAGCTTGTGGAAAATCCCTACTGATGCCAGCAATAATGGTCCTCTTTGTAGTCTGAGTTTCTGGGTCTTCTGTTAATTCTGAACGAAGGGCTTTCAAGGGTGTTGGTGCATCTTTGGGCAAGGGAGGTGTCTTTACACACCCAGCAGCGCGTGTCTGTCCCCGCGCCTGTGTATCCGTGCGTGTTTCTGTGCGTGGCTGTGTACTGTGGGTTTTGAGCCCATGTCTTACACACTCAGCGAAGATGCGCGTGCAGCCATGCAGGGGAGCGCAGGTTCCCCCGGTCTCGGGGTGGGCTAGGGGACCACCCGCCAAGGCCTGCGGCTCTCCACCCGGACTGGGGCGCGGCTGGGCGGACGCAGCGGGGCGCCCGGCGGCGGGGGCACCAGAGGAGCCTACGTCGGGCAAGGTCCAGCGCACGTGCTCAGGGGCGGGGGACATATTCTCCCTTCTGCGAGCGTGTTTAGAGCGGAGACCTCCGGAGGGGTCGGGACACCCGAGGACATCCGGAAGGCCAGAGGGTGGGGGAGGGCACCATGGGCGGGGCAGCGCCTCCCACCATCCAGTCCCAGCGGAGCTGACTGTGACTTCCGTCCGGCCTCACCCAGTCTCAGGGACGCGGAAACGGAGACCGCCGGCGGCGCGCGTGCCTACGGAGCACCCGGACGCCCAGGTACGTGCGGCTCGGTCGCCGGCCGGCGCCGGGACGGTTGGGCCCGGCGGTTGCGGGCCCCACCGTGTGGCGCCCCAGCCTCTGTGACGCACGGCGCTGCCTCCCGGGCTGACCGAGCAGCGCGGCGCTGCGCGGGGCGGCACGGCGCGGGGCGGCGGGGGCGGGGCGGGGGCGGGGCGGCGCGAGCGGGGCGGGGCGGGCGAGGCCCCGCCCCCCGGTGTCGGAGGAGCGAGGACGCTACGGAGCAGGCGCGTCCAGCCGCTGCTGCTGCCGCCGCCGCCGCCACTGCCGCCGCCGCCGCTCACCCTTCTCCAGAGCCGCTGCCGCGGCCGCCATTTGCACGGGGACCCCGGTGACAGGGGCTCAGCGGAGGGGCGGAGGGAGGGGGAGGGCCCGCGGAGCCCCCGAGGGCGGGAGCGACGCCGCTGGCGCCGGTCGGACTCCCTGCGCGACCGCGCCGCCCGCGGCGGGCCCGGAGCAGCAACAGCAGCAGCAGCAGCGGCGGCAGCAGCCGAGGCCGGGCGTGCTCCTGAGGCGCGGCGGCGGCGGCCCTGCGGGCGGCGGGAGGGCGGGGGCGGCGGCCGCCGCCGTTTGATGGATCCGAGGATCGCCTGGTTCCAGCCAGAGCAGCTCGGACCGTCCAACAGTCTGTGGATGCAGATCTGGGAGACGACCCAGGGGCTGAGGAACCTCTACTTCAACCACCACTGTCACAGCAGCGGCGGCGGCGGCGGCGGCGGCGCGAGCAGCGGGAGCGGCGGCGGCGGGAGCGGCGGCAGCCCCAGCAGCCCCGGCAGTCCCGGCGGCGCGGCCCCGGCCGGCATGTACCGCTCCGGGGAGCGCCTGCTGGGCGGCCACGCGCAGCCCGCGGAGCAGCGGGACTTCCTGCCCCTGGAGACGACCAACAACAACAACAACCACCACCAGCCCGCGGCCTGGGCCCGCCGCGCGGCCTCGGGCCCCTCGGCGTCCCCGTCCCCTTCGGCGTCCGCGTCCCCGCACCCCACGGCCGCCGTGCCCGCCGCGGAGCCCGCCGACCCAGCCTCGGGCAGCAGCAACAAGAGGAAGCGCGACAACAAGGCCAGCACCTACGGACTCAACTACAGCCTGCTGCAGCCCGGCGGAGCGCGGGCCGCGGGGGGCCGCGACGGCGGCGGGGGCGCCTACAGTGGGACCCCCTGGAAGCGGAGGAACTACAACCAGGGCGTCGTGGGGTGAGTGGGGCCCTGCGGCCTGGTACTTTGGCCTTTGCACATTCGCAACGGGGCACACGCCCACAGAAGGGGGCTGGGGGGGGCCGGGCGAGGCCACCCCACCCTCGGCCACCTTCGTTGCTGAGTGGGGGTGGGGGGGCTGATGGACATCCCTTCATCTGTCCACCGTCCACACCTTCCCCTGACCCTCCTCAGTGGTCCACACCCTCCCTCACCTCCCTTAGTCATCCACACTCTCCCTCTTAACAGCCCACATCTTCTCCGACCCCCCTTATCCATTCATTCTTTTCACTGGTCGCCCCCTCCCCCGCAGCGTCCCCCAGTCAAACGCACCTTCCCCGATTGCCTCCCCCAGGCCCTCCCCACCTGGCTCCCGTCGTCATACCCCAAGATGAGGTTGCTTAGCCCGGGCAAATCATTAATTCCCCCAGAACATTCCTGTGTTAGTGCCTTTTGATGGAACAGGACCTGGAGGTGCTTCGCTTGCCAAGAATAGAAACATCCAGAAAGCTCCTCCCCCTCCCCTTCCCCCTCCCCCAATCCCAAACGGGACTCGGCAGCACAGCGAGGCTTTGCCTGCTTTCCACCCTTTGGTCCATCCTTTTTTTATTTTAAAAAATGCATTGCATTAGCGATGGTCCTGTTCGGAGGGGAGTGAGGAATGGGGTGACAGCTAAGTTGAGGCTGGTGGAGGCGGTGAGCTCTTCTCCTGAGGCCGCTAGAACTTTCTAGGAGTTCATGGTCCTGGGCCCAATCTCTGGCGCTGAACTGCCCTCGGGCAGAGGTGGCCAGCCTGTTCGTCCCGGGGGTAGCTGTGTGCTGACGAGCGAGGGTCGCACCACGAGTGAGCGTCCGTTTCAAGTTCAGCCGCTGCTAAATGCGATCTTACCTGACCCCTAGTGAGTTATGTACAGAAGCAGCTCGACTTTCTTTCTGGGAAAGCCCCTGTTCTGCGATAGGTCATTAGAGAGAGAGAGAGTGAGAGTGAGAGAGAGTGAGAGAATGAGTGAGAGAGTCAGAGTCTGTCTGTCTGTCTGTCTACCTTGAGTATGGGGAATGAACTTCCACATTGCTTCTCATTTTCCAGATCCTGGCTTACCTCTGCCTGGTAGGCAGAGAAATCACTGTCCGTAATCCCGCGTGAAACCTTTGCCCAGACTCACCCATTCAGACCTGCCCTGCCTTGGCAGGCCGGGTCGGCGGGGCAGGTCCGGGTGAAATGAGTTGGTGGGTTCCACCTGCTTCCAGTGGGCCGGTGTCTGCGCCGTGCTGCTGTTACAACTCACACCGTTTATGGAAAGTGCAGTGGGGCGTTGTCGGGCTGACGCCGGGGAGCCTGTCAACCTGCCCTCACTCTCGGGAGAGGAGCCTGGTGGGGTTGAGTCTGTCGCCGTGCTTCAAGGGCGCTCTCCATGGTCACCACGTTTTCATTAAAGGCTCCTGGGTCGGTCCTCTTAGTATTTCCAAGGTGAAGCGGGAACCTGTGGCCTAGTGACAGGCAAATGGACGTGGAGGGGTTCTGGTAGCTTCACTTCACAGGAATATATAAGCTCCGGAGAAGTTATCGCTGTGAACTAAAACGTTGAAGTTCCCTAGTTTCATTTTACTGAAGCTTCTGCATGGCTGTCTGGCAAAGACGTATTATAAAATCCAAAAGGGTGGCTGCCTCTTTCGGAGAATTAGAAATTGTCGTGTTCTCTACTTGCTGTTTGTTGATGAGGACACTGCAGAAGGGTCATACTTGAACTTATGTAGAAGCAGTATGGTCTTGTTCCTGACTCAAATGTTATATTACCCTCAGAGGGATTAAAGAGAGGAATTTCTATTTCCCAGAGCGATTACTGTTTAAAAACTGCTGACCACTTTCTCAGACTTTCCATTTTTGCTGCCTCCTCTCCTCCTTTATGAGATGTCAGCACTTCAAACTTTTTTTATTTCATCAAGTGGTTCCTAAGAGCATTTTCGTAAGAGAGTCTGGGTGGCTATGAGTTCTTGTTTAGATTCATGGATCCTTATTTCTTGATGTTTGCAGAAGTTTTGCTATTTTTAATAGAGATATTTAAAAAATCCGAGTTCAGAGTGCTATTATGCTATTCTGAGATTAAATATAGTAAAACTGTTACTAGCACTTTGCGTTCTTGGCATGTGACCGACATTTAGCTAATAGGTTAGCCGGTTGTGGCGGTTCCGGGCCTCAGTCGGGAGGAAGCGGAGGAAAAAGCACACGTATGGCAGACTAGAGCCGTGGGACAGCTGTGTCCACTGTCTCACGCCTTGACCTCTCAGTGTTTTCGGCTTCCACCAAACTGGTGGCTGATTGCCTGAACGCTCCAAGGTACAGTTCAAAATCCCAACTTCGCTGTCATCCGGGTTGTGGAATTTACTTATTTATTTTTTTGGCTCCTCCTCTGAACTCTTGAAGTGCTTGCTTCACGCTGTTGGTACAGCTCGCTGGTATTTACTTTTCCTTTGGTGTATGCATTTCTTCTTACCCACTAGGTCACTAGTTAAGATGGACATTTCTTAAATGTAGATTAAGGTACCTGGATTTCATCCAGAAGTCTTCATAGTCCTCTTTCAGAACTAAACTCTCCTAGCTCACCTCCTCAGCCTTCTCCTCGTACCACAGGCCCAGGGAGTTTGTTCACTTTCCTTTTCCACTTCCTGAAGTTGCTTTCACTCACCCTTTTCCTGGGGATTCGTTTTGCCCCGAGGCTTGCTGTGGCGCAGGAGGCAATCCACCTGCTCCCTCTGGTTGCCCACGAAAATAAGCCATAAGCCCCGTTCTTTTCAAAGATTCAGTTGTTGATCACCCTGGAGAAAGAAGAGATGACAGAAAGTAGCAAGCACAGGAAACGTCAGCTGTCCGTGGTCTGAGCCCCCGCGTGCAGAAACTGCGTGTGAAAGGAGCTCTGCTCGTCCACGCTCATTGCATGGGCTTGGGTTGGCTGCACTGCCGGATCTGGAGATATTTCTTCAAGGCATGTTTAAAATAATGTTTTGGAGTACACTTTTGATCATGGGACATCAAGAAGACCCCCTTGGGAAACCTTGGTTTAAGGAATAATCTCTTTTTTTTACAAAAACAAAACAAAACAAAAAAGCTTTAAAAACATTTATTGATTTTTTTTTGTTTGTTTTTTGAGAGAGAGAGGAAGGGAAAGAGAGAGAAAAACATTGATTTGTTGTTCCACTATTCATGCATTCCTTGGTTGATTCTTGTATGTGCCCTGACTGGGGATTGAACCTGCAACCTTGGCGTATTGGGATGAAGCTCCAACCAATTTAGCTACCTGGCCAGGGCTGGAAGAATCTCTTGAACGGAGTGATGGGATGGGAATGAAAGAAAGAACGAATGTGAGTGCTTCAAGATGAGGACAGAGAGGATTCAGAACCCCTTTGTGGATTTAATAATCACCTACAGCCTTGACCTTGAGTGACTAGGAAAAATGTTGGTATTATTATTGAAAAAATAAAAGATAGGGGGAGGTTGAGGTGGAGCTGTCCAGCAGGGAGTTGAAGTTTGTGGGGTGAGATGTGGTCGTCCTTACTGCCGTGGGGCTGCGTCGCTGTCACAGGCACTTCAAGGTGCTGGCACTCTTCTTCACACTGGCATTGTGGCCTCTTTCTGCTTATATCCACACATAGGGTCAGTGAGATTGGCGTTCGTGTCGAGCTCAGGCAGTTTAACGTGGGTTGAGTATAAGAATTTAGAGGCCTGTTCCACGTGCTTGGTCTAAGTGTCGTTTCTGGGCATTTGCAAGTGTAGCCACAGTAATTCTTTAGCGAACTAGAACCTCCAGGTTATTAAATTATGCTGCACTGGGTACTGAAATGTGCTTTCAAGAAGACATTATGTTTTCACAGTGTAGGGTCTCCAATAACAGTGTAATTCATATATGAGAATTAGTCTAAATCTAGTGTACTGTGTTGAACCGGGTTACTTTCATGCCACAGCTCACCTTCCCTCCAAAATCCATGGCTAGTGAACATACTCACTGTCAGAATTGTTGGCGCTCCAGCCTGTGGGGTCTATGTCAACCTCCACTGAGTTTTTAGCTGTTAAAACAGTGAGTGAAGAGTTTTTTAGCATCTGCCCTGCGTTCACACAGGTTTAGTATATCGTGAGAAAGGGACACTAGGAAAGTCGAAGGCGAGTGTGTTAGGATGCTCCTGGTCCTGGGGGGCTCATTGGCCTGGGATCCCGAGTTTGTCCAGGGAAGCCTGGTGTTAGGAGCCCAGAGGGTCCGTGGGAGGAAAATTCAAGGGCACCTTTGCGGATATTGGATTGATCAGATATGGCTGTGGTTAGATGTTCTCGTACCTGCTGAAACTGACAAAAATTTAAGCCATTTTTTAAGTGGAAAATAGAAAAACAAGCTGTTACGTGATTTCACTCAGCTTTCTATCCTCCCGTCTGTTGAATCCATTAGAGTAACATGTAGTGGAGGAAACTATTTCAGGATCTCGCCCACGGCACTAGGGAGAGTGTGTATTAATCACTAACGCACTCATAGGTGTGGAGTTATCTTGAAAGGGCTATAGGCCAGAGAGGATGCTTATTTGAAGAATTTAGGTCCAGTTCCCAGCAGCTGGTCGGAGGATCCTGTCTTTGCTCTTTCCTGCAAAGCTGACTGGACAGCTCAGCCTGCTTGGAAAACTGAGGGAAACAACAGAGAAGAACATTTCTTTGTACCCTCTGAGTATTTGCTAGGCACTCAGCTGCTGCAAAACACCACCGTGATTCAAGTTCATTTTACCACTTTTAAAATGCCGTGGAGTTATATTTTTCTAAGACAATATTTATTGAAGTTGAGGATGGCCTTCTGAGATAGATTTTTCATTAACTTGGACCCAAATAGCAGGGGAAGCATTTATTTCTAGCCTGTAAGTTACTGGTGACGTGGAAGACTTTTGTATGCTTAGGGCTTTGAGCCAGGTGGAAATTTGAGTTAAAGGTTTTGAAAAAAAGCAAGAAAACCCTCCAAAATTCATGTGGGGTCATTTATGTTGTGCGCTGGCTCCATATTCACTTGAACCGTCTCAGGTCTGAAAACGTTACTGCCATAGGCATAAGCGATGTCAGGTAGTGCCTGGTCACTAAACTCGGGGATTCTGGCCAGGCCTTGCGTTCCGCTGAAGCCGGTTTGACACTGCGGGAACCTGTGTTTTCAAATCGCTCAGTAAGACCAAAGTGCTCACGGTCGCCTTTACACAGCACCGTGCTCCAAATGCCCTGTTAATAGCCCCACCTAATGTTGTTGTTTTTTTAAATTTTACATTTTATTTTGAAATACAGATTCATAGAAATTTGCAGAAAATAGTACAGCAAAATCCCATGTTCCCTTCACCTACTTTGGTACAATGATAACATATTACATAACTGTAGTTTCATATCAAAACCAGGAAATTGACATCATTGCAATCTGTAGCCTTATTCAAATCCCACCAGTTTTACAAGCACTCACGAGTGTTCCGTGTGTGACTTATGGCTTAAAAGGACCTAATTTTCAAGTTTTACTTTAGTTTTATTCTTAGCAACATTGTTTTAACTCTTTCTTTGTTTTCTTCTTGAGGTTCTGCAGTGTTTCTTTTTCGTGTCCCTCTTTTCTTAGAAACTAGTATGAAGTAGAGCTTGATGTTCTTTTCTAAAAACACACAAAAAGACAGCTGCAGAGTCACTTTCAAAAGTGGGAGCCCTATCCTTTAGTATGTTATGAGCAAACTTCATTTTCCATCATCGGCCTGTGTTTTCGGGAGAACCGCGCGGTTGGTGGTGGTTTGGGTGGCAGTGGTCGGGTTTTTTTCGCAGTAGTTTTATATCTGAACAGTGCTTTCAGACTGTGTAGAATAAGTACCTTTATCTTCGAGTCAACCTTAGGCAGAACTGTGTTTCATCGGAACCATTTTCTGGGCTGAGATGGACCCTGGTCTCTTGTTTACCCCTTCGCAGCTCCTTGTAATCACCGTTTTGATTTTGTCAAAATAGCGTAACTTTTTGCACTGTAAAATGTGGTAAATTTCTGCCAAAACAAGTGTAAGAACCCATACTGTTTTCCATGGTGGCTAAACCAATTTACATTCCTACCAGCATGTCCAGGAGACTCTGTTTTCTCCACAGCCTCCCCAACACTTGTGATTTCTTGTCTTTTTGATACTAACCACTCTAACAGGTGTGGGGTGATATTGAAACATTCTTTAAATTGGGAGAAAACGTTTTTAAGTATACCCACCGTAGGGGTCCATATTGATAAAAAGAATAAAGGACATATTGTATGCATACGTTAAAAAGTCAAAAAATACTGACACCAGGCCCTGGCCGGTGTGGCTCAGTGGATTGATCGCCGGCCTGTGAACCAAAAGGAACCGAGGGCGCACTGGTTTGATTCCCAGTCAGAGTACTTGCCTGGATTTAAAAGAGGGTCCTTGCCAGGCCCCCACTTGGGGTTGTGCAGGCGGTAACCAGTTGATGGGTCTCTCACACAGTGCTGTTTCTCTCCCTCTCTTTCTCCCTCCCCCTCTCTCTCAAAGTAAAATAAATAAAATTAAAAATATTGACACATGGTAACAGTAGTTATATCCTGGTTGTAATTTATAGGAGCTATATTTTTCTTTCTTTGGTTTAGCTGTATTTTCTAGTATTGTATACTTAAACTTTGCGAAGAGGGTAGAGCTTCTGTTGAGTATTCTTACTGTGCACGTAAAAAATAGATAAGGGCGCAGGAAGAAGCCTTGGGAGGCGGTGGCTGTGTTTCCGGTCTCCATGGTGGCGATGGTTTCACGACTGTGTGCTTGTCCCCATACTCACTGGGTTTTATACATTAAATATTAAATATTCTGTATGTCAGTCATACTTCAATACGTGATTTTTAAAATAAGTTTATGGATGGATGGTGGTGATGGTTACACGACAGTGTGAACATACTGCTATAACTGTACACTTAAAATTGGTTAAAAAAGAAAATAAAATTCGTATACTTACAAAGGGCATAATTTCCCACGTGTTAAGAATATTGATATTTTAGACCTCCAGCCAAGATGGAGGCATAGGTAGATACACTTTGCCTTGTCGCACAACCAAAAGAAGGGCAACAACAAATTTTAAAACAAAACACAACCAGAACTGCCAGAAAATCCAACTGTATGGAAGTCCGACAACCAAGGAGTTGAAGAAGAAACATTCACCCAGACTGGTAGGAGGGGCAGAGATGGAGACGGGCAGCCGGGGTGGAGGGGATGTGGCAAGGCGGTGGCTGGAGGACTGGACAGGTGAGGTGGCAGCTGGTGGAGTGGGTGGTCCCAGATTTGCCTGTGGATAAACTAGGAGGAACAACAGGGGAGCCAGACAGCCAGAGCAACCCAGGATTCCAGCCCGGGAAAAGAAAGCCCCAGACCCTCTGGGTGTAAAAACCTGTGGAGGCTGCGGTGGCAGGAGAAACTCCCAGTCTCACAGGAGAGTTCATTGAAGGAGCCCTTCAGGTCCGTAGAGTGTACACAAACCCACCCAGGAACCAGCACCAAAAGGGCCCAATTTGCTTGTGGTAGTGGGGGAAGTGACTGAAACACTCCAAGAGCTGACTAAGCGGCATTGTGCTCTCTTGGACCCCTCCCCCACAGACAGTGCCACAAAGCAGCACATGGGTTGCCTTGCCCTGGCGAATACCTAAGGCTCCACCCCTTACAATGTACCAGGCACGCCAGAGACAAAAAAATATGCCCCAAACGAAAGAACAGATCAAAGCTCCAAAAATAGAACTAAGTGATGAAGGGATAGCCGACCTATCAGATGCAGAATTCAAAACACTGGTAATCTGGATGCTCACAGAAATGGCTGAGTATGGTTGCAAAATGGAGGAAAAAAGTGAAGGCTATGCAAAATGAAATAAAGCAAAATACAGAGGGAACCAATAGTGAAGGGAAGGAAACTGGGACTCAAATCAACGATCTGGAGCAGAAAGAAGAAATAAACATTCAACCAGAACAGAATGAAGAAATAAGAATTCAGAAAATTGAAGAGAGGTTGAGGAACCTCTGGGACAACTTTAAACATTCTAACATCTGAATCATAGGGATGCCAGAAGGGGAAGAGGAAGAGCAAGAAATTGAAAACTTACTTGAAAAGATAATGAAGGAGAACTTCCCCAATCTGGCAAAGGAAATAGACTTCCAGGAAGTCTAGGAGGCTCAGAGAGTCCCAAAGAAATTGGACCCAAGGAAGCGCACACCAAGGCACATCATAATTACGTTATCCAAGATGAAAGATAAGGAAAGAATCTTAAAGGCAGCAAGAGAAAAGGGGACAGTTACCTACAAAGGAGTTCCCATAAGACTCTCAGCTGATTTCTCAAAAGAAACCTTGCAGGCAAGAAGGGGCTGGAAAGAAGTATTTGAAGTTATAAAGGCAAAGACCTGCATCCAAGATTACTCTATCCAGCAAAGCTATCATTTAGAATGGAAGGGCAGAGAAAGTGCTTCCCAGATAATATAAAGGTAAAGGAGTTCACCCTCACCAAGCCCTTATTATATGAAATGTTAAAGGAACTTATCTAAGAAAAAGAAGATCAAAACTATGAACAGTAAAATGACAACAAACTCACAACTATCAACAACTGAACCTAAAAAAACAAACTAAGCAAACAACTAGAACAGGAACAGAATCACAGAAATGGAGATCCCATGGAGGGTTACCAGTGCGGAAGGGGAAGGGGGAGAATGGGGGAAAACGTACAGGGAATAAGAAGCAAAATTGATAGGTACAAAATAGGCAGGGGGAGGTTAAGAACAGTATAGGAAATGGAGAGGCCAAGGAACTTAAATGTACCTCCCATGGACATGAACTAAGGAGGGGGGATGCCGGAAGGAAAGGGGGTGCAGGGTGGAGAGGAATAAAGGGGAGAAAGAAATGGGACAACTGTAATAGCATAATCAATAAAATATACTTTAAAATATTGATATTTTAGAATAAAGTTGTAACGACATCATTAGAGAATTAAAATTTTATTTTAGGAAAAAATGGTTAAAATTGTAAATTTTATGTTACATGTATTGTGTCACAGTTTTTAAAAGTGGGGAAAATTTTTAGAAATAAGGTTCCCAAGGAAAAACTTAAAAGAGTTATTTAAATATTTTCCTTTATTTCAGATGTTTGTACTTATTTTGGGACTTTCATGACTAGTTTAATTTTCATGTGTGATTCATCTGATAGAACATGATTATGTCCAGTTAGGGTTTCTTCTGGCCTGATGAAGAATAGGACTTTTAAGTGGACCTGCACAAAATTGTATATTTGATGAATCTGATACTTGCAGAAGATATTCATGCATTCATTTGAGGACCACTCTGCTCATGGACTTGACTGATTTATAGCCCCGTGGTGGAATCATCACAGGGCTTGGGATCAGAGGATTTTCAGAGGTCATTTCTTCCTCTCTCTCTTTTTTTTTTAAATCGATAAATTGAACCTCAGACGGGTTTCGTGACTCTGCCAAGTTTCACAGCTAGTGGAGTGACTTTATCTTTACCTGAAACCAGGGCCTCTTAGCCCTTGTCTCTAATGGATCTCAGTGGACCTGTCAGCCTGGCCTGTGATTTCAGGTAAGCCAGGGGCTGGCCTGCACACCCTCCAGTAGCACAGCCCTCTGTTCCCTGAGGCCCTGCCCGCGCCGGTAACGGTAGCAGTGTTCTCCATGAGCTTGATCTGAGCAGCTCTTAAACCAGTCACTTCAAAGCAACTCTCAACCCGAGCAAGCTAAATACAATTCTAACGACTGGAGCCGCTTGTCAGAGATTCAGATTTAATAGGTCTGTGGGGGTGGCGGCTCTCACATATTTTTAAAATACTAATCATATACAGGGCAGGTTGAAAAGTACTGCTTAAAGGACTTTTTAAATAAAGTTTATAAAAGTGTTATTTATTTTTAGAGAGAGGGGAAAAGAGGGAGAAAGAGGAGAGAAGCATGGGTTGGGTGCCTCTTGCGCGCCCCCTACTGGAGATTGGGCCTGCAACCCTGACTGGGGATCCAACTGGCGACTTGTGGTCCGTGGGCCGGTGCTCAGTCCACTGAGCCACACCAGACAGGGTGAGGATATTTTCTTAAAGCACAGGTTCCCAAACCTGGCTGAGTAACAGAACCCCCCCTGGACCTTCAGACCCCCCAAACTCAGGGCAACACAGGGATTCCTGGTGGGGAGGGACAGGAGATGCTGAGCCCAGAGAAGGTTATGCTCAAGATGGAATAGCTTTGTCTCCCTATGAACTTTTCTCTGTTAATTAAAACCAGATCCAGTGCATGAAACAACTTCAAAATAGTTATGTGGGCCACAGACATCATTTTAATGAAGCAAAGTTTGACTTGGGCCTGTAACACGCTTGTTTTGGGGGGCTAAAAGTGAAAATGCTTTGCCCTGGCCGGGTGGCCCTGTTGGTTGGAGTATCATCCTGTAGTCCAAAAAGGTTACAGGTTTGATCCCAGGCAAGGGCACGTACCTAGGTTGCAGGTTCCGTCCCCATCATGTAACGGAGGCGACTGATGCTTCTCCCATTGACATTTCTCTTTCTCCCTCTCTTTCCTTCCCCCTTCCCTCCCGCACCCTACCCCCTCTCTAAAATCAATAAACATCCTCGGATGAGGATTAAACAAAAAGCAAAAAAAAAAGTAAAAATGCTTATTATGGAATTTGAGATTATGTGTAAGATCTTTTTTAAAGTTTGGTCTCATACTGAAAGTGCTTTTTGCGGCGGCGGGGGAGTGAGTGCGGGTCTGGGTTTGCTTTTAAGCAAAGAAGAGTGTTTATATCGCTGGAGAGGGCAGGGCATTTGCGTATTTAAACGTGAGGGCAGTGGGCCTTCAGTGCCGTTTATCAGTTAGATTCCTGCATTCATGTAGGTCTGAACTTCCTTAATGGGACATTAAGTAAGTCACATACTATTTATGACCCAGAGATTTTTCTTAAACTTTAATTATGTAGGCAAGGAACAAATTTATTTTCCTTCTAAATACTTAAAACATTACAGACAAGTCAGAAGTCTCATGTGACCACTTTTCCAGCCCTGGCTCTTCCCTGGGAGTTGCTGATTGTCCTGTGGGTCTGCCCAGAACTTGTCCTGCCAGGTAGATCGGTCACAGAAAATACATTACTTTGTAACTTGCTTTTTTCCACTGAACACATACTGGGAATTTTTTCCTGTAGGTTTAAGTGCTGTGTTGGATTCCAGTTGTCGGCCCTGCCATCATTTTTAAAGCCATTTTCCCGTTGACCACAAAGTTTGTCCAGCGGACCCCGGCCTGGGGCTCCAGCGGACGCTCCAACTGTGCCTCACGTGCTGTGAGTGCTGGGGCGCGGGGTGTACTAGATGCTAAGTGGTCCTCCAGCCAGGCTGTGATGGAGTTGAGGGGGGACTCGGGAGCATTTGCTCGACTTGCATGTAATTGAGTGAAACCGCAACATAGCAGAACATAAGCCAGTCTTTGTTGTAATCGTCACAAGGACAAGGTGCGTTTTGGGTTTGCCATGCTGACCCAGTGCCAGTGTGCTGGGTGCTGACTTGGAAGCATTTATAAAAAATGCTGAATTAGGTTAGCAATGCGAAGGTGATTAAGAGATAATGGTTGCCAGGATAATTGTGTCAAAACAGCAAGAAATATCAAGAGAATTTGATGTGTCCTGCATTTCTTTGGTGCTTGCCTTTTGTAATAGTGTTAGAAACTTTAGGTTGGAAATTTAATCATTTTTCTTATATTTTTGATCAAGTTGACCATAAAATAACAACAAACACGCCATTTCAAAGTGGCTCTTCATTATAAGGTATCACTATTTATTAGGCCCCCATAAACTCTTGTTTGCGTTGTCGTAAAAGATCCATTTTTAAAGCAGTTCCCGTCAAAATGAAAAGTCTTGATGCGTGGGGTAGCTTATCCCTGGCGTGGTCTTTGCCGTACGTTCCCATGGACTACGAATGCCGCTTTCTGCCGGGGGGGCATGGACCTATTTTCGTGCATCGGTACCCCAGGTTTAGTTAGGCACTCCCCTGCGGGTGACATCGAAGTGGCATTTTATCTTCTATTGTGAACGACGTGCCAGGAGCATACATGGTGCTTGCTCTTCAGCTAGTTTCTCCATCTGTGTTCCTCAAAATAAAGTTGAGGGGTTTCTACATTTCCAGAAAGACCGTGAGAATTAGCAGTGAGAGAACCATTACCACTTGTCCGTGGGCTTCCCAGGCCCCTTTCTGCCTGAACCCGGGTGGGCGGGGTTTTCTTATTGGGCCTACTTTTGTCTTGGTACAGTGCTTGTGAGGTTTTTGCCCCATGGGTTTGTTGGTTTGTATGTGCGTGCATACGTGTGTTCTGAGCTGTGTAAGCGTGTTAATTACAATGCCATTCTACTTTGAAGTCTCCCTGGTGCGTGTGTTTTCATTTTTCTTATGCTTATCCCTTATCCGAGCGCGAGGCAGCAGTGGGCTTGGTGCCATTGATTTAGAACGTGGGCTCTTTGTCCTTGGCCGGGAGATCAGTCAAATGCCCAGCCCCAAGGTGAGGTGAACAGTGTGGCACTTCCGGAAACAGGCGGTTGTGTTTTCCAGGGGAGAAGAATGCCAAAAAGTTGTTTAGATCTATGTCACTTTTTCCATGAAATGAGACAAGGCTCCCTAAGTCAAGGTCAGTTGAAGGACATGGAATATGTACTCATCAGCGAGGAAATTAATGGTGGCAGGGATTTGTTTTGTGACTCTGTTGGTGCCTGAAGATCACCCTGTAAGAACAGCAGTGCCCAGGAGGGCGCTGAGACGGGCAGGTGCAGATTCACGGGCTCTGGTGACACGTGAGAAGCTGCAGGGACTCCAGGATTAGATTGTCCTCACATTAAAGGCTCTCAGTGCCTTAGATAAGTGGCGACCCTTTGATTCTTAGTCCCCTTTGGGCCCTAATGTAACATGGGGTGCAGGTGTTCTCAGTAGTTTTCAGTTTGCGTGTCACCCTGCTCCACGTGCTAACTAAAATGTCAGGTTGTTTCGTTTTGGGTTTTTGTAAGCCGTTCATTACCCGCATGTACAAGTCTTCTCTTCATTGAGTTACAGACCCTCCCATTCCTGTCGTGGCAGCGTTCAGTCGTTAGTGTATAGCAGTAGCACAGTTACCTGTTAGCGGACCTTTGGATTGTTTCTACCTTTTGGCTCTTGCGAATAGTACTATGAATATTGGTGCGTAAGTGTCCGAATTTCTGCTTGCAGTGCTTTTGAGCTTATCCCTAGGAGGAGAATTGCTGGATACGGCACAACTTTTAGAGGAGCTGCCAAACTGTTTTCCATGCGGCCAAATAATTTTACATGCCCCTCAGCAATGCAGGAGGGTTCTCATTTTTCTGCTTCCTCACCAACACTTACTTTCTGTGTTTTTTTAAAATTTATTTTTAATTTTTTTCTGTTTCTGTGAGGTTTAAAAAAAAAAGTAATAGCCATTCTGGTGGGTTGAAATGGTATCTCAGTGTGGCTTTGATTTGCGTTCCTCTAATGACTGACTGTTGTCCTGCTCAGCCGCACCAGAGTCACATAGGACAGTAGGGATGGGAACTGTTTCCTTGGGGAAGGAGGCGGCGCGGTGTCATTGCTGGGGGGAACAGGGGACAGGCCGTCGGGCAGAATGCAGCGTCCATTTTTCAGTCAATAAAGGGTGCTGGACACTGATAAACTATTTGAAAAAATGAGTGATAGTTAAATAAAAAGTAAAAATAGCTGGAAGAAGCGTAGTCAGGTTTTTAAAATAGACATTACTTTTTTTGAGCAGTTTGAGATTCATAGCAAAATTGAGTGGAGAGTACAGAGATTCCTCCCGTCCCCCACCAGGGTTCACTTGTGATCAGTGAGTCTGTACTGATGCGTCATCGTCGCCCAAGTCTGTAGTGCGTTAGCATTCTCGCGTGGTGACATACCTGTTGTGGGCTTGGCTAAATGTACAAGACACATACCTGCTATTTGATATACAGAATATTTTCCCCGCCCTCTACATCTGCTGTGCTCCCCTATTCACCCCTCTCTCCCCCAACCTTTGGCAACCACTGATCCTTCTACTGTTTCCATAGCTTTGCTTTTTCCAGAATGTGCGTTAGAAAATTGTACATTGTACCTGGCTGGTGTAGCTCAGTGGACTGAGGCCCAGCCTAAGAACCAAAGGGTCGCCGGTTCGATTCCCCAGTCAGGGAACAGGCCTGTGTTGCGGGCCAGGTCCCCAGTAGGGAGTGCTCGAAAGGCAACCACACGTCGATGTTTCCCTTCCTCTCTTTCTCCCTCCCTTCCCCTCTGTCTAAAAATAAAATAAATAAAATCTTTAAAAAAAAAGAAAATTATACAGTGTATGCAGCCTTTTTGATTGGCTTTTTCACTTAGCGATAAATGAACACTTGAAGTTTTCCTGTGCCTTCTCATGGCTTTGGTACCTCATTTCTTCTGAGCACTGAATAATGTTCATTGTCTGGAGGTATCAGTTTATTTATCTGTCTCCTACTGAAGGACGTCTTGGTTGTTTCCAGGGTCTGGCAGTGATGAATAAAGCTGCTCTAAACGTCTGCAGGTTTTCGTGTGGACATATATTTTCAGCTCATTCGGGTAAATAAAGAGGAGTGTGGTTGCTGGATCGTATGGTACGAGTACATGTAGTTTTGTAAGAAATGGCCGAGCTGCCATCCAGAGTGACCACACCACGTTGCACCCACCCGCGACGGATGGGCGCTGCTCTGGCCTCACGTCCTCGCCAGCGTTCGGTGTCTGTGTTCTGGGTTTGGGCCATTCTGATAGGTGTGTGGTGGTATCTCGTCGTTTTAATTTGCAGTTTCCTAATGACATATGATGCCAGGTATCTTCCATGTGGGTGTTTTGTTTTGTTTTGTTTTGAAGTGCCTGTTTAAGTCTTTTTTCAATTGGGTTGTTTTCTTGCTGAGTTTTAAGAGTTTTTGTATAATTCGTATATCACTCCTTTATCAGATTGGTATTTTGCAAACATTTTCTCCAAGTCTGTGGCCTGTCTTGTCATTCTCTTGATAGTCAGGTATTTTTCTAACCTCAAGGTAAAAAAGCCTTTGAAACAGGCAGGAAAGGGAGACTTAAGAACAGAGATTACAGACCAATGGCCTACTGACTGAGCAGAACTGCACACACGTTATGGTTATCTATGCTGTTTCATCTCATTTAAATTATCTTTTGAAAATTATATCAGAATTTAAAAATTTTTATTATTTTTAGAGAGAGGGGAAAGGAGGGAGAAAGAGAGGGAGAGAACCATGAGTGTGTGGTTGCCTCTCACGTGCCCCCTGCTGGGGACCCGGCCTGCAACCCAGGCGTGTGCCCTAGACTGGGAATTGAACCGGCGACCTTTCGGTTCACGGGCTGACAGTCCACTGAGCCACACCAGCCAGGGCTTATGTCAGAATTTTGAAATAAAAATTTTACCTACAAGTCTAGATATCTGGCGTATCTCAAGAAGTGGGGAGTTGCTGGCAGGACCTGGCCCACGTTCCCACGTGGCCCCAATTGGCAGCGTGAAGGCCCAGCCTCTTTTGGCAGGTGGGCGTGACCTTTCCCAGCGCCGCCTGCTCCAGCGCGCTCTGCGCCGCCCCAGCCCTGCCCGTGCGCCTCACTGGTCATTCACTTGCCAGAGCTCTCGGTCCCTCTTAGGTAGAGATTCATAGCCATACGTCCCTGAGAACAAAGAATGTATACACACTGAAAAAAGACTTCATGAAATGGAAACACTAACAGGAAAAGGATTTCTCTCTATGGCCAAAGGTTAATATCCATAATATATAAAGAATGCTAATGAGCCAATAACAGAATAAGACAAGCACAATCCAAAAAATAAGAATAAAAAATTAATTCTCAATCGGCTATAAGCTTCATGGTGGCTGGGACCATGTGTGTCTTGTTCAGTGGAGTATCTTAGTGCCTGGCTCCGTGCCTCACACTTTGTAGGGATTTAGTAAATATTTGTTAATAATAATGAATGATAGGTGATATTTACTGAGGATTTGCCATGTGCTCAGCAAGCAGTAAGCCCTTTTCGTGCTCTCTTTCATCCCTGCAGAAACCCTCCAAGGTAAGTACCCTCCTCGGTGCCCACGGGGCAAACAGGCCCGCAGCGGTAAAGCGGCCACCCCGGCGTGCCTGGGAGGCGGTGCGGCAGAGGTTTGATCCCGCCCACCTTCGCCACGCTGCCCTGTGCGTTCTATCCAATAGCTTATTGAAATGAGTCGGAAAAGATAGGATACAAATGCCCACTAAACACGGAGAAAATTCCTAACCTTATTAGGAATGAAAGAATAAAAATGAAACGCTCTCCATCGGTGTGGGAGCTGGAGAGGACCCTCGCGCTTTCCTGGGGCAGTCTGCGTCAGCAGCCACCCGACGGGGGGCGCTTGGGGAATGTTCTGTGAAAGTCTTAGCTGCTCATCCCTTTGCACCAAGGGATGAATTTATTCCAGGAGAGGAAGGGACATTGATCACAGATTACTGTGCAAAGATAGCCTTGCAAAATTAAATAGAGTGAAAAATGGGAAGCAACCTAAATGTCCAACAATAAGGGATTGGTAGGATAAATTACGGTACATTCTTACACTAGGATAATGTACGGTTATTAAAAATTCATCTTTATGGTATCGAACGGCATGCGTGGTGACCAGGACGCAGCCCCCCTGTTTCCCACTGACTCAGAGAGGCCCTGTGAGGGAGGCCGTCGGCAGCAGGTGGGTGGCCGAGTGTGCCTGGCAGTGGCCACCGGCTGTCCGCTGCTCAGGGATTGGGGCTCTAGGTGGTTTTTATTTATTTTTTTTTCCTGTGTGCTTTCCAAACAGCTGTAAATTTCCATACATCTCTCACAGTTTATTTGGTTGTTGTTAATTTTGAAAGAATATAGGATCTCATAAAGTCAACTAGGTTTGTTTACATAATGGTTTTGGCGTACGTGTAAGTGCATTCTCTGTGAGTCATTTTGTCTTTGTGTTTTTCACTGAAGCTTTAAAAAATTCCCTAAACCATACCAGTACTTACCAACAAATCTTAACAGCACAGGAGGAAACCGAGTAAACTATGGAAGCTTCTCCCCACATCAGCTTTGTTCCCAGCTCCATCATCCAAGATGGTCGTCAGTAATTAATTCGCAGATTTTAAATGTATGCCAGTTTACCTTCTTTGATGTAAATAATTTGTTAAGCAAATCATCACTAATATGTTTGGGATCTCTGCGTTTTCATGCGTAGGGTCCTTAAAAGCCAGGTGCCCTGTGTTGGCTCTGTGCCTCCGTTACCAGCACTGGCAGGCAGGGGAAGAGATTCAGGTGCCCGTGTATTTACAGAGCAGTGTCTGTCCTTAAGCACCAGCCTCTCCACCGAAGGTAAATAACAAATCCATGGAATATAAGTAACCAATACGACTTTGGCATTAGAATTGTATGGGTTAAACACATCTACATTTCATTGTTATAGTTTAGAAATAACAAACTCCTGCCCTGGCTGGGTAGCTCAGTAGGCTGGAACGTTGTCCCCTATACACTAGGGTTGCAGGTTCGATCCCCAGTCTGGGCACGTGTAGGAATCAACCAACGAATGCATGAATGGGTGGAGCAACAGATCAGTGTTTCTCTCTCCCCGACCTCCCCCTCTAAAATCAATTTTTAAGAAAGAATATAACAGACTTCTGTGAAAAACTATTCTTATTGGCATTTGGACCTCGTTAAATCAGGAAGGATTTAGCCTCGTTGGTTTTCTCACTCAGCAAATATTTGAGGACCTCTCCCCCTCGGGGAATAAGTTTATTAACTAAGCTTTTATCTCAAGATTATTTGGACTTAGTCAGGGAATACTATCAATTATTCTTTGGGCTTCCCAACTGTTTCCAAATTTGGTTAGATCTGCTCAGAGTGGTGGGGGAGTTCTGGAATTTTCCTGGAAGGGGAGAGAATTAATGGCGGGAGCTTAGATAAAGCAACCCGTAGGTAATAGTTTCTTTCCTCTTCTCTCTCTTCCTTTACTTTAGAATTGCTTAGCAGTGGTGGCAGGGCTGGGGTGGGGGGAGGACGGAGTAAGAAGCCCCTGGGGGAAGGAGTCAGATGGTCCCATGCTCTCTTCTGAGCAGTGAAGGGGGAGGGGACAGAGGAAACCCAATGAAAACTCACCCTTCCGAAGCACTGGCCTAGTAAAGCCGGGTTGCAGAAATTGAGAGCGCCGGCATTTAAAAAGGGTGCTCCAATTTCTAGGCAAGCAGGTAGGACCGCCTCTCAACAGAGGAAGAAAGTGAACATTTCACCCTGTAGGACACGTTCCCTGTACTTTCACCCCCGGGTCTTAACCAAGGAGGGGTCGGCGCGCGTGTGGGGACCCGCAGCCCTGAGCAACACACAGCCCTGAGCAACACCCGCAGAGCTTGCAGGAGGCAGAGAAGTGGAGTCCTTTCCTTTTAAATAGTTTCACGCTGTCATCCACATTTTCGCTCCCCCTTTTTTTTTTAATCTTAGGATACAGTGAGAACTTGGGGGTACATGTTTCTTTTTCCTATCATTACCATAGAAATTTAGACACATCGTGTGGACTTTAAAACATAAACATAGTAGGGTATTCCATTCTGGAAACATCTGTACCCCTTGGCTTTGAAAATACTCCATGCTCATTGCGGCTGCTGTCCCCTTATGGCCGTATCTCTGTGCACAGGGAGACACGATTCTGAGCAGTCGATGGTCGTCCTTCACTCAAAAGGACGTCTGTCATTCTCGGGCCACATTGCCCTCCTTTCTGATTCTGTCACGCTCACCCACAGTGTGAGGGCACGTTTCCTTGGACCCTGGTACGGAGCTCACGTCACGGCCCACAGTCCCCTTTACGGCCATGTGGGCATGGGTGCGGGTGCATGTGCACATTGAACTGGGGGTCCTCAGGCACGTGGGCCCAAGTCCAGGAGAGGGGAACCTGACTGGGGAGGCCCGTGAGTGGGTGACTGGCTGTGGCCGCCCGCTGGGAAGGGGGCAGGACAGGACTGGAGTGGACGGGAGACCAGGGGAGGGCTGGAATTGGGCCGGGAGGTGACTTTGCGCTCTGGGAGGTCGCGGAGGAAGGAGGTATCCCAGGCCCAGGGCCTGCCTGGGCAAGGGTTCTCGAGAAGACATGTTGGGCACGCTTCTGTGTGCCGTGCGGGGAGGCTGGCAGGCCGGCGCTCCGGCAGGCGTTTGGAAGGGACCCTGGCAGTCACGGAGACCATTTTGGAGGCCACCGCCGTGTCCTTCGGAGGGAGACAGGACTAGAGCCCTAAGGTGGGACAGGCCTGGTTTGGGTTTTGGGGGTTTTGAAGCGGGGTAGAAGGGCCAGGATTTGTTAGCTCCAGAGGGTGAGGAGGGATAAGCCTGGGAAGACAACGAAGTCCCTGCCTGACGGCGGTAACTCCGGGAGGGAGGCGGCTGAGAAGGGACAGGCTGCAGAGAGACACGGAGCTGTGTTTAGACCTGCGGATTCACAGGTGGTGCCGAGGTAGGGCTCTCTAGGCGGCAGCTGGACACGCGGCAGCTAGTGCGGCGGGGAGGCTAGATGTCCGTTTCTTTGTGACAGTGAACTCTGGGGCCTCCTGACTCCGAACCCCCTCACCCCAGGGCGAGTGCGTTTACTCGTCTCAGCACGGAGGCAGGCCGCTGCACCCCAGCGCTCGGCCGCGCCCCTCTCGGGCCGCCGCTGTGGGCAGTGCGGGCTTTTCCTGAGGGTTGTCTGGCTTCCAGGCCACGTGTCCCTGGGAAGGGTGAGTCAGACGAGCAGACACTTGCCGCACACTGCATCGGGCGTGCAGGGACTCCACAAGCGTCTGTCTTGGGCTTGGGGCCTCCCGGTGTCCCCCCGAGGCTGGCCACCGAGTCCCGGCCGGGGTTGCTCAGGTTCCCTGGCTTCCGGCGGCGTCACCTTTGGTCTGCAAGGCTAGATTGTTAGAGTAGCTCGAGTTCTTTCTTCTTGAAGTGCTAGTTTTCTTTAATGAATATTTTTCCTTGTTATCAAGATCTCATAGAGATCCAACGGTAATGGACATGTACGCACTTTGCAAAAGTAACCCGTATAAACTGTGTCATTTTTCCCGTTCGCTCACCAGTTTCACTCACTAAGTGGTATGGTATAGAGAGAGACCGTGGTCTGGGGGGGGGGGGGGGGGGGGG
>PVJD01003851.1:0-45001 GCA_004026545.1 Mormoops blainvillei | reverse complement strand
CCAAATATATTCCAAATAGTGCTCCAGGGGCTGTCCTTGTTCCCTCCCGGAGGGTGCAAAGCAGTGTCTGAGCTTTGAAATGGCCTCAGTGACGTGTGATGGGTAGAAGGCTCCCCTCTGCCCCACGTGCTGCCGGTGCTGCTGGACCGAGACGCGGGTGCGCGTCACCCGCTTTGCCGCATCCCATGTGCCTGGAGCAGGTCTCCTTCTGTGGCATGCCCACTGCCCTCCCAGAGGCGGTGCATCACAGGTGCCAGCTTGGGGAGGCCTGCCGTACGCCTGTCCTCTGTCCTGCAGTGCTAACGGGCCCCAGTCAGCTTACCAGTGGCCTGGTCTTTCTCTCCTTCACTGATGGCTGGCCTGTCACCCCCATCTGGGTCTTTCATGCTCAGGAGGCCCAACTGGCCCTCTCTGTCCACTGCTGGTCGCGCACTGGGCCTGGGCCTCGTGTCTGTGTGTAAGACTTCCGGAGCCCATTCCTTCCCGGCCATCTCCTGGGCCCCTGCTGGAAATGTAGGAGCTGTTCTCTCTGCTTCCGGCCTGGCCTCTGCCAGTCCCTCGCCTACCGGAGCTTCCAGATGAGCCTTCTTCAAACACTGCATGTCCGGGGCTCGTCTTTCCCTGGTCTCTGTCAGAAACGCTCCCATGCGTGGCTCCGTTAGTGTCAGGGAAAAGCCCAGCTTCCTGCTTGCCATTCCAAGCTGGTGTCACCGGTGCCTCCTGGTGAGCCATTGCCTCCAGGTCTCTGGAAGCCCAGCTCCGTCGTGGAGCCCGGTCAGCAGCCGTGTGCTGTTCAGGGCTTGGCCCTGGTCACAGGCCGACCCGGTCATCAGAGTCCACTAGCAGACATGACAGAAGACGTGCCCCATCTCCTGTGCAGAGGGCTACACAGGAGGGAGAGGGTCGGGCCCCGTGCGGGGAGCTGACCTGTCATCCCCACCTGGGTCTTCCGTGCTCAGGTTCCTGGAGCAGAAGTGAAGTGTGAGGCAGGACCGGGCCTCACGCCCAGGCGACAGACACTGACAGGGCTGTTAGCCCTCCACCAAGACCCCCTGGACTTTCCTATTTTATTTAATTATTTTGGCACTTTTGATGCAGTTCTGTGCGTTCCCACTTTAGCTCGGCATGGGTTATAGCACTAAAATTAAGGTAGAAATTTATGGCTGTAAAGTCATCAGCCGAGTTACAAGACTTATTAATTAGATGAGATTATTTAAGAGAGTGATTTTTTCCTGACATTGGCCCTGCCCCTATTAACGCTTCTATTTCCCCCCCACCCCCACCCCACAGTCTGCATGAAGAAATCAGTGATTTTTACGAATACATGTCTCCGCGGCCGGAGGAGGAGAAGATGCGGATGGAGGTGGTGAGCAGGATCGAGGGCGTGATCAAGGAGCTCTGGCCTAGTGCGGACGTGAGTGCCTGCCGGGGCGCCGTGTGCGTCGGGGTCTTTCTCCTTGTCCTCCGGGCTACCTGCCGCTGCCCAGTGATCGTCTGATGAAATTCTGAAGGCCAGCAGTTTTCTTCAGCCTTTAGAATTGGGCTTTCGATTACTGGTATTAAAGGGGGTCCTCACTTAGGCCGGCGTTGCTCTGCAGCGCTGATGAGCTTGGACAGGCAGACCAGGAATTGCGCCTCCTTGCGGCCGTCGGAGGGGCTGTGTCTCGCAATTTTGTCCCAGCCGGCCAGTGTCGCCGTTTGTAGCGACTGAAGAGGCTAAGCGGCTGAGCGGAGATGGCTGGCGTTGTCTGAAGTTCATTTTCTTAGACCGAGGCGGATGCCTGCTCCCTGCTGCCTCCCCGCCTGCCCCCGCACCCCCCCACCCCCCACACCGGCCCTGGCCAGCAGAACACCCGGCCAGGGCTGCCGCCTTGTTTCTTCGTGGTCCTCGTTCCTACACTGAGGCAGTGCTGTGCTGTTTCTGGCTCTCTTGAGGGCCTGTCGTACAGTTTCGTGCATTCCAAGAAGTAACCTGTTAGAATCCGTCACTGTGTTATGTAACTTTTCTTTAGGCTCTGTCATGGGGTGGCGAAGGGGAAGCCAGGGAATTTCTTTCCCCCCAGTTGGCAGGAGAGAAGCCTCATGTGGGATCCCGTAGGTGAAGGGAAGAGGGGAGGGCACTAACGCTTGACTGAGGGGCTGCCACATGCCACGTTGCTTCTCCTATTGTCTAAATCGGTGGCTCTCAGCTGGGGGGCATTTGCCCCCCAGGAGGCATTTGGCATTATGGGTGGGAGACACTTTTCATTATCATGACTGGCGAGGTGCTCCCGGCAGATGGGGGTAGAGGCCAAGCGCATTGCTAAACACCCGGAATGCTCAGGACAGTCCCCCGCAGTGGAGAGCGGTCTGCCCCAGATGTCAGTTGGGCTGAAGGTGGGAAACTCTGACCTAGGCTCCTCCTCCTGCTGAGGCTGCGGCCACGCTGTGTGACCGGAACCCGTGCTGTGGGCAGGTGCCGGGTCCCACCCTCCTCCGAGGTTGTGCTTTCTTTTCATCCTTCGTCCTTTCTTGCAGTCACTCACATCCCTGCCCGAGCCCTCCGCTGCCCCCCGCGGTGGACAGAGGACGTGTCCCAGTGTTATGCCATGGCACGATGGCACAGTGACAGTCCTCTCGGGTCGGCCTGCGGGGGGGGAGCCGTCTGATCTTGAGTCAGTAATTTGTGAGGTGACTCCTGTGTACAGAACACGCAGCAAGGGCTTGTGATTATACGGGAACATTAGTGACCTGACTGTTACTTTTGAAAGCTTTCTCTTTTAGCCTGGGTGCTCGATATTTCAACCCAGCAGGCTGCACTGTGGCCGGAGGTCTGCGTATGGGGCTGGAGAACGGCTCCTGCAGTACTCAGAAGGGCCAGTAGAGGGTAGCAGAAACCAGCATTTCTCCAGGGTGCGGTGGTGGCTCAGCTGAAAACAATAAAATAATTGTTTCTGTTTCAGGTCCAGATATTTGGGAGTTTCAAAACTGGCCTGTATTTACCTACTAGGTTAGTATATTAATGAAGCTTTCAAACAGAAATTCACTTGCTGTATTTTACCTGAGTTATCTTGAGGTAGAGAATCACTTCAGTCATCTCGTCAAACAGTACAGATGTCGTCGTGCCATCTCGGGCGGGTGGATGGGGACATACAGCGGTGGTGTCAGTTAGCTCCTGTAGCGGCGCCCTGCCCTGCAGGCTGCTCGCCCCCTTCCCTGAACCCACCGACACACGTGCCGGTGGGACACTTTGGTGAGACACCTGCTCATGCTGCAGAGCTGTGCAGACTCCAGGGCCAGGCCTCCCGGTATTCAGAACTTACACTGTCACCCACTGTGGAGCTCCCTGACCCAGAAATGTGGGTGCAGACTCCCCTGAGGAAGGACTTGGTCTTCTCAGGCCGCCTGTGAATCTCAGTGTCTCACAGGAGGGCTGACTTGGCCCTCAGCTCAGGGGCCCTTTTGGGAGTTGGGAAAGCTCCCTGAGGGGTGAATGAGTGAATACCTGTTCTCTGAGGAGTGAGATGTTGTGGCCTTGAAGGGAAAAACCTTCCATCGTGGTTTAGTTTTTGTTTTTATTGTGGTAAGAACACTTGACAGGAGCTTGGCCCTCTTAACATTTTGAAGTGCAAGGTGCAATATAATCATAGGTGTCCATCCTGATGTTTGATTGGAACTTGATTTGACTTCTTCCCCAAACTTGCAAGTGTTGAAGTAGGTGGCCCCGACAGCTGCCACTCTGCCATTGCTGGCCTGGGAAGGCCGTAAAGTGTTCCACTCGGAGCGCATGAGCATTTTTCCTTATTTAGGTTCAGAACTTCAGCAAACCCCGAGTCCCTCTTCCTAAAACATTTAAATCAACTTTATGAGTAGTCGGCACAGCCCCATAATTCAGATTGGAAAAGGGCACAGACACAGTCACACGGGGAAGCCTGGACCACCCCGTGTCCCCAGCCCTGGCCCTCGGAAAGGCCGCGGCGCCGTCCTTGTGTTGCCTTGCAGACGCCCCACGCGTGTGAGGGAAAGCATGTGCAGGCGTGTTTTCTCTTTTACACGAGTGGTGGCCTCCTGCCTTTTACACTCACTGACCTGGGTGGCAGTGCCTCTCAGCCCCGCAGACAGCCTTAGGTTTCTAGCCCCAGAGCCCTTGGTGAGCAGGAAACGGCAGCCGGTAGTTTTTGAGGTTCTCCTTCTGGCACAGTCGCCAGTGCCTGGGGCCTGACTTGTGTGAAATGACTAAGCAGGGGCTGCTGGTACAATCGCCCGCCTCCCCTTCAGCCCTGGAACAGTCACCACCGACACCCTGGGGCTGCAGGGGGCGGGGCTTCACAGTGTGTGACGTGTGCGAGCTTAAGTGTGCATTCTAACAAGTGTGCTTTCTTGCCTGTTCAAACCCCCTGCGGGCGTGTGTTCTGTGTCCAGTGACATCGACCTGGTGGTGTTCGGGAAATGGGAGAACCTCCCCCTCTGGACCCTGGAAGAGGCTCTTCGGAAACACAAAGTCGCAGATGAGGATTCTGTGAAAGTTCTAGACAAAGCCACTGTGAGTTCTCCCCCACTTCCTCTTCCAGCTCTGGTTCCTCCTGCACGAGGCTTAGAAAGATGAAGTTCAGTTTGGGTGAGCGGGACCGGACGGGCTGACCCGCTTGGCAGTGCTGTTGGGACGACCTGGGTGTCGCACGCGGCTCTGTGCCGTATTCCCAGCACGAGCCGGTGTGGACGCCCGGCTGCCCGCCTGCAGCGTGGGGCCCGATGCAGCGTCTGTGGCTGGAGCCGTGTCGGCCAAACTTGGCTGTAACGGCGCCGGGAAGGGCTGCGGGAGGGCTTCCGTGGAAGCTCAAGATGCATCTGTTTGGAAGCTTGGGTGGTTTGCGTATTTTGTTTTCCTGAAGCAAAACAACTTGCATTGTTCTTGCAAAAACCCACGGGTGCGCGGCTGGCCAGCGCTGCACATCCCAGAGTCCCTGGCGTCTCACCTAGGCCCCTGCCATCCTTGTGTGGGGTGGTCCCTGCGTGTCACCCCCTTTGCTAGGCCGGGTTGGAGCTCTTTGCAGAGCCGACCCCTGGTACCAGTGGTTGTGTGTGAGACCTAGAATCTTGCGTTTTCTTACTGGGTACTGTCCAGTGATGTGCTTGACGCTCATAATTGATGCTACATGGAGTCGGCAACTGTTTTCCGAAGTCCGTAATAATGTCTAGAAAGGTCTCTGTTACCGGTCTCAAAATTCTCAGCCAGCAGAAATGGTAGATGGTAAATCAGGTTGTGTGAAGTAACTCATAGTTAGCAACATATGCAGAGTGGCATCTCTAGAAGGCAGGGTGGCGTGGCACAGTGTCCAGAACACTCCCGTCCCCTCAAGTCTGGCCAGCTCCCTGCCCTGATTTTGTCGTGTCGCTTGGTTCAAGTGTTTTCATTCCACCCTCCCGCCTTTCTAGGTGCCTATCATTAAACTAACAGACTCCTTCACCGAAGTGAAAGTCGACATCAGCTTTAATGTACAGAATGGCGTGAGAGCCGCGGACCTCATCAAAGACTTTACCAAGGTAGAGGATTCACAGTGTTCTCAGCGTGACACTCGGAAGTGGGCCTCGAGCTCTGCTCCGACTTCGCCGACCCGTGCGTGCGCGTAGCCGACAGGCGCTGCCGCTCTGCCCCGGTTTCCCTGTCCTTAAGCCTGCTGGTAACAATTAGTCATTTTAACGAACCTCAAGTGAGAGGCAAGGGTGAGGAAGCTTCTGAAGAATTCCCTGCCCTTGGGGCGACGAGGCTGAGGCCGGGCTGCGGAGTGGAGTCCAGTCTGCTTTTTTGAGTCCGAGCTCCCATCGGGAACCTGCCTGGGGGGTAGCGGGGCCTTTTCTGGACTTTAATCCCCACGCCACCTGGAAGGCGCCCCCTGCAGGTGTCCTGACTCTGCCTGGTAGTGACTCCGGGCTGCTGCTCCTTCTGTTTCCCTCCGGGGGACAGAAGACCTCGTCTGAGAATGGGGAGAAGCGGGTCACCTGATGCTCGCAGGCTGAGACTGGCTTTATATCATGGCCCTTTTTTTTCTTGTTTATCCTCCTCTTGAAATTTTTAACAAAAGGAATAAAGCACGCTGTGTGCACATTATCTTAAACTTTTTTTAAACTTAATATTTGAGACGTTTTCTTAACATTAGCACAGACCTGTGTTTCCTTCATTTAAGGATACTGGTTCTGATTTTGACCATATTTTTAAAAGTGATTATTTCACCATACTTTTGTTATATCTTATGCTTGTTTACCTTGACACGATTTGCAAAAGTATACACTTTCCTTTCTCACGGGAGCACACGTGTTCATAGCAAGTGTCAGGAAGAAGCTGGAAATCCCTAGTAACTTGCCCACCACTAGGTAACGGCTGCGAAGGCTTCTTTCTAGAAGCTGGTGCCTACATCATCCCCGTCCATGTCCCCAGCCTCGGGCCTGGTCCCCGTGTACCAGCTCAGGTGCTCTGTGAAGTGGGGATTGTTCCAGTTACCTGCCCACATGGAAGCCAGCAGGCAGGGCTGCTCCTGGACCATGCAGAGCTGTCTCTCGCACCCGCCTGCAAGAAATGATTCTTGACTGTCCCACGGACTGCATGCGTGGGGAGTGGAGACTTTGCCCTGTCCGTTTCTTACTGATCCCAGACGAGCACCTTACGGGAACAGCCAGAAGCGAGCGAGCGCCATCCGATGGATGCCACTGTGTCCCCGTCCAGTCGTGAGCACCTGGGTGCTGCTCTCAGGTCCACACGGTCCCTAATTCCCATAGCGCACTTTTTCATAGCTGGCTCTTAAAGTGGAAAATTAAGTACTTCCCCCAAAGTTTGCAATGTAAGGACCAGTTTATGCTTAGAGACCAGTGTGCTGTTAATGTGTAGAGTTAGTCCTCACATAGGAATTCACTGGAAATGTCATTTCTTCTCTTTCAGAAATACCCTGTGTTACCCTACTTGGTTTTAGTGTTGAAACAATTCTTGTTACAGAGGGACCTTAATGAAGTGTTCACAGGCGGCATTGGCTCTTACAGTCTCTTTCTCATGGCGGTCAGCTTCCTCCAGGTGCGTCGTGTGGCCCTGACATGCTGCGTGCGCTTGATTGCGTGCACTTCATTCTGGAAAAATTTAAGTCAAACTCTTAATTGCAGTGCTTCTGTTGATTACTTAGGACTTTTTAAACTGGGTACCTTTTTGTAACTTAGCAAGTAAGTATTTAAAAACTCCTAGGAAAGGATATTTGTTTATTCTTTTGTTTTTAATCCCATATGTTTTAGTATTTTTGAGACCTTTCACTGCAAGTTTTAACATGCAGAGGTACACTGTGGTTTCCACAAGTGTAAATAGTAGTAGAAATGCCAAAAATAGGAATGTCTTCTAAGCAACTAACCCCACGAGTCTTGCCGGAGGGGACCTGCTCTGTGCAGAAGGCTTGAGACGCCTCGCTGCCGTCCTGGGTGCATCACGTGGCTCGGCGCGGCCACCTGCCTGGCTCTGCCCGTGAGTCAGTGACGTCCTGCGGGGCCCGGACAGGCCAGCCCTGCCTGCATCCGGGGTGGCCTCCTGAGTTGCCCCAGCCTGCTCTGCACCGTGTGACAGCAGCCCGCAGCCTTGTGACCCACCAACCGCTCTGCTCCACCAAGAGAGTCATCGTGTTGATAGACGCCAGATGTCATTTATTATCCCACCTCGATAAGTCAGAGAATACCCAACATAATTTCTTTTTTTCTTCTTCTGGTTTTAGTTACACCCCAGGGAAGATGCTTGCATCCCCAATACAAACTATGGTGTTCTCTTAATAGAATTTTTTGAATTATATGGACGGCACTTCAATTATTTAAAGACTGGCATCCGGATAAAGGACGGTGGTTCATATGTGGCCAAAGACGAAGTACAGAAAAATATGCTGGACGGTTACCGGCCATCGATGCTTTACATTGAAGACCCCTTGCAACCAGGTATTGAAATTAGGTAAATGTGTGGGTGTTGTCGGTCACCATAGTGTACTTGAAACTCTCTGTAGATAAAAAATTAAGGACCAGCTTCCAACTGTGGTGGTTCTTTTTTTTTCATCAAAGTATTTCATAAGCAAAGATGAAAATAAACACACTCCAGAAAATCACGCTGCAGACTTTCATATACGTTGGGGGTGGAATCCACTCGACTCTTTTTTCTTTTAAGATTTTATTTATTTTTAGAGAGGGGAAGGGAGGAAGAGAGAGAGGGAGAGAAACATCCATGTGTGGTTGCCTCTCGAGCGCCCCCTACTGGGGACCTGGCCCACAACCCAAGCATGTGCCCTGACGGGGAATTAAACCAGTGACCCTTTGGTTCACAGGCCGGTACTCAGTCCACTGAGCCACACCAGCCAGGGCTCCACTCAACTCTTACAGGCAGAGAAAGGGTGTGAACCCTTAGGGTGGGTCTCTGTGCATCTCTAGCTTGACAACTTTTTCTTCTTTGTTGTGTTGTCATGGCCCAATTCCAACCTGTTGTCCGCTAGGTATTATTATTATTGTTATCATCATCATTAGTATTATCGAGTTTATAAAATTACATAGGTTTCCGGGGCACGATTCTGTAACACAGCATCTGTATCCCAAGTCAAATGTTTAGCCTCCCAAGTTAGTTTCCTTCCATTATCACTTATCCCCCTCTGCGTTCTTCTGCCTTCCCCACACCTTTCCCTCTGGGTATCGCCATACTACTCTCTGTGTCGGTGAGGTTTTCCCATCCAGGGCTGTACTGCGAGGATTCTGAAGTCCTCAGAGTCAGCCCCGCAGTAAAATAGCTCAGACTCATGAGTGCAGGTTCAAAGAGACAATTGATTTCCTTTCAGAGTCTTCCCCTGTAATTGCGCGTGGTCTCCCTGTGCCTTTCTGGCCTCACGGTGGCTCGAAAGTGAGCAGAAAAGGAATTCCTCCTATGCGTTCATGAAGTTCTGTTGGCTTGCTTGTCTCCTAGTCGTTGTGGGCTATGGTTTTTCCTGATAGAATTGTAGAACACTGATTCTGCATTATTGGACCTCAGTGCAAATGCTTTTAGTCATTTGCTTTAATGTGTTAACTTTGAAAAGAAGTAAGAAAAGGGTGTTAAGAGGAGTTGCCCAGGGGCCTTATCTGGTTTATGAACATTAGTCATTGCGTGTGCTCAGTCTCTGAGGAGGTGTCCATTGGGAGCCTGCTCTACGTGAAGGACACAAAGATTTTCCCGCTGGGTGGTCCTTGCCATCTGGGAGCTCCTGGTGTAGGGTGGGAGACAGTCACAGAGCTGCCGGGGACAAAAACCGAGCACTTCTAGTTTATTTTGGCCTCACTCTTAGGATAGAACAGGCAGGGACTCTTGTCTGTGGACTGTCAGGGGTACAGTCCCCGGGAGGCCAGAGTGGATTAGGTATTCCGTACCCCACTGTAACTTCTCACTCGTGATGCACACACTCGCAGCCTGGGGGCTGCGGGGTCCCAGACCCCAAGCGCCACTCTGGTAGGACAGCAGCCACCCGTGCCGTCTGGAAGAGGGCTTGAACGCGTAATCATGTTAAGCGGCGGCCAGGCTTCCTGTCTCATGTGCGCACTTCCTCTCCAGGTAACGATGTGGGAAGGAGTTCGTACGGGGCCATGCAGGTGAAGCAGGCCTTTGATTACGCCTACGTGGTCTTGAGTCACGCGGTGTCTCCCATAGCCAAGTATTACCCCAACAACGAAACCGAGAGGTAACCGTTTCGCTCAGATCGGCCAGCGCGTCGGAGTCGGTTGCGGCGTCTTACCTTCCGAGTAACGTGCCTCCCTCTTTTTTTTAAACGCATGCAGCATATTAGGTAGAATAATTAGAGTAACGGACGAAGTTGCCACGTATCGAGATTGGATATCAAAGCAGTGGGGCTTGCAGAACAGGCCCGAGCCGTCGTGCAACGGTAAGCTCCCCGTTCATCGATTGACTATTCGAGGCTTTTCTGAATTGTGTGTGCTTAATGGGAAGAAACGTTTTCCAATCTTTTGCCACTCTTTCAGGAAATGGTGTTACCTTGATAGTAGATTCTCAGCAGTTAGATAAATGTAATAATAATCTGTCTGAAGAAAATGAAGCCCTTGGAAAATGTAGAAGTAAAACTTCGGAATCTGTTAGTAAACACTCTTCAAACTCTTCATCAGGTCCAGTGTCTTCGTCTTCGGCCACACAGTCCAGCTCTAGTGACGTCGTAAGTATGCAGCTGTGGCTGTTCTAACCCTAGGCACCCAGGAAGCCTGTTGTTGGGGACAGCTGTCTAGAGGGCGAAGGCGGACTCATTTTCTGATTTGTCACTGGGGATCTTAAGAGTGCAAACGACTGTCCTGCTTCTCAGCATTGGAGTCACATGTTCAAGCACGAGCAAAAGCGAACGCACGTTAGTGAGCCTACGCCCCGCCCAGGCTCCGCCACACGCGCTGCGCTTGCCCATCACGCATGAGCAGCCATGCCCGTCTGTCCGTCAGTTCTTCTCTGACGTGTTTCCTGTGTGTCGCATTCGTCCCTGCTCTTCCCTGGAGAACCGTAGTGCGCCCGTCACTGACCAGGGACCACTTCCGGCCCTGGTTTTGCTTTTGAGATAAAATCAGCGCATAAGGAAATTTTAATTGTACACCCACTAAATTTTCACACATACACACGTGTGTAACAGACCTTAACAAGACAGAGACTGTTCACGTCACCCCAGAGAGGCAGTGCCCCGTCCCACCCTCAGAGGCCACACTGTCAGGGCTGTCTCACACGACAGATTAGTTTTACCTGTTCCAGAATTTATATAAGTGGAACCATTATGCATATACTTTTGTGTAAATCTTCTTCCACTCAGTAACGCTTTTTACCTTCTTGGCTTAATTTTTTTACAAATTGAGGTATAATTCTCATAGTTGACCATGTTTTAAGTGCGTGATTCATTGGTTTTCAGGGTGTTCACAAGGTTGTGCAGCCATCAATTCAAAGGCTCTCCCGCCGCCCCGAAACGCAGCCCGTTAGCGGCCCCGGGCAGCGCCCACCCTGCACCGTGTGCCCTGGCAGCCCCAGCCTACTCTCTGTCCCGTCCTGACCACAGTTAGTGTCAGTCACACCCGCGCTTGCTTTTTCTTATCAGGCTTAATTTTGAGTTTACTTAATTGAGATCTAAAATTGAGATCAAATGGGCTTACCCATTATTTGAATTTTGACTTTGTGAGGTGTGTGACATAAAAAGTAATCTAAATAGGGAAGGGACATATTTTTATTGTTGACGAGGACCTTGTGTCCTGGCAGCATCGTAAAGCCTCATGTGCGGAACCGGCCGGTGTGCGTCTGGTTCCTGGGGCAGAGCTGTGGAGGCTGGGGCGCTGAGCTAGACGACCTGGACGCGGGCGGCCTGGAGACAGAGCGTCAGGGACCGAGAGCATGCGACCCGGAGATGCTGGGTGGGGTGTAGGACTCGGTAGACCTGAGGACAGAGCAGTAAGGTCACAGGGCCCAGCAGCCCCTGTAGCCAGGTGGGCCCGGCCACAGCCCTGGAAAGTCCACGTACTCAGGGTGTCTATGCAGAGGGCTCCCTGAAGTGCCAACCATCACAGAGACCCAGGGACGGAGCCCCTCAAGCCACGCATTTGGTATTTGGTTGGAGACATAGACTCAGGGACTGGGACCTAGGTCCTCCGTCATGGCCCTGCTCCTTGCCCGGCACGACGTTCGTTTTCTGTAAATACAGGCCGGTGACTCACACCTCTGCGGACAAGGCCGGGGTGGGCGGCAGGTTTAACAGTGCGTAGAAGCCCTCTGCTCAAATAAGCCACGTGGCAGCATTTGGAAGAAAACTTGAGCAGTTGGTTTGGTAAATCCCTCCATGTGCTTCCTGAAATAAACACCCAAGTGTTTACACTGGGCCCGGGGAATACTCAGCTGAAATTGTTTTCCTGTCTTAATGTTGATTGTCTGAATTATTAATACGTCATATTGTAACTCACGTGACTCATGCCAGGATTCCGATGCGACACCATGCAAAACCCCAAAGCAGCTGCTCTGTCGGCCGCCCTCCGGGAGCCGCGTCGGGTCGCAGGAGGCGCCTGTGGAGGCCTCGCAGTCAGGCGGCAAAGCGCAGAGCGCCCCGGCCGCCAGCACGCCCAGCAGCGCCAGCAAGTCACAGGTGCGTGTAGCATTCGGTACAAAATACTGTTTCTTACGTGTCAAGTACACGTCGCAGGTTTGAAGAAAATTCTAGGTTAAAGAACAACCCTGTTTTGTTCTAAGAGGTTCCAAGCACAGCAGTGCTTCTAGTCTCAGATGTCCTTGGGTCTTTATGGGACACCACTGTAACAGAGGCCTCTGCGGGAGGCTAGGGACTGGGCCTTGTAAGATGTCCCAGCCTGCCACTCTTATTCCAGACTCAGCATTAAAAAGTCATGACCGGTCGGTCACACAGGGTGTCATTGCCCCTGGAGTAAACGCAGATGCAGCTTTCTGTGTGACCTCACGGCTGTGCCATGCGCACCTAGGAGTGAAGTTTGCTCTTACACAGGGTCCGGCACAGGTGACACCCCCGTTTCATTACGAAACCCTTCATTACCAAACCATAAGCATGTCGCTCTGTAGTGTAACAGTGTCACACTCAGGCACACATAGGACATTTTAGGGGAAACGTTCCAATGGAAACTAAACTGTGACATCCATACGGTCACTGTATCAGCCACACCCAGGCAGAACCGACCCCTGCCGGCCCCCGTGTGTGTGGACAGTCAGCACCAAGTCGCTGTGTTGGGTTGTTGTGTCCCAGTCAGTTAAAAAAAGGCCACAGAGAGCTTCTATTTTAAGTTTTGTTGCCTAAAATTTTATCATGAGTGATGAATCAAAGTGAGAGGAAGAAGCCACATTCTCCCGGGCTCCAGCCTCGGGCCCTCCGACCCCCCGAGCACAGAGCGGCCGGGGAGGCGCTCGGCAGGGGAGAGCAACCGTTCCACCGGCTGCCTCATGCCTGCTGTGGCCTGCAGAACCCACTTGACCTTTACAGCCTTAGTCAGGAGCACCAAAGACTCCTCCCGAAGTGGCAGTGAATGCGACAGGTGATAGCAGGAAGGGGCCACCGCCGTCATGCCCCTGACCTGGCAGTGCACCTGCATGTCTAAGGGCCGCAGCGCCAGTTAGCACGCAGTGTGTTGGCTGTAGGTTCCCTAAGAAAAGTCTCACGGCCCGTCTAGTCTGTTACGAAGGCGAGGCCGCGCCCTGGGCTTCTCAGTATTCCCCGTGAAAAACAATGTAACTTTCAGAGCTCAAGAGAGGTCACCCTGGGGGTGTCTTTTTCTGCCTGCCATGTAAATCCGCGTGGCCCTGGTTTGGAGAGGTCCCGGTGTTAGGGGTCGGTGGATGCGCGGGTGAGTCGTGGTCCTGACGCCTTTGTGCCCCCTTCCTCCTCTGCAGCACGGACCAGCCCGGCTCTTCCGCTCTTCCAGCAAAGGCTTCCCAGGTACAGCTCAAACAAGCCATGGTGCCCCGGTGACAGACAGACAGCACCCAGGCCGATCAAATAACCAGTATTTCCACGGCAAAAAGAGGAGGCACAAGAGGGACGCCCCCCTCTCAGACCTTTGTAGATAGTCGGCGTGGCGCGACGGACCGCCTTCTGTGCAGAGACCTCACGCCCGGGACAGCTGCCTGGGGACTCCTGGCCGCGCCAGAGCCTGGCGCCGCCCGCGTGTTGATTTAGCGTTTTTCCCAGCTCGCCACAGAATGGATCATGAAGACTGACGGCTGCAAAAACAAAAAGCAAGAAAAAGGGGGGGAAAAAAGGCTGCTCATTTGATAAGTCATATGCTACAACAGGGTCATTTTAAGATTTAAAGCTTGAATGTAAATGAAATATATTTCTCATTGGCTTTATGCAGAGTCAGAGGGAATAGGGGTCAGTGTGGGGGGCGGTGAGAGGCAGAAGACGGGACTCAGAGGGTCGGGGAGGGAGGAAGACAGGCCCCTCATAGAAAGCCCAGATTCCGGAGGGGGGAGTGACCTGTGCATGTTTTTTAAAAGATATTTTTGCATATATTTATCATTTTATTGTGTGTATATATAGATGGCCATATAGGAAATTGATATTTGTAATAGTGGGTTTGTTAATACTTTTTACATAACATTACTGTTTAAATTGTAAACAGATTTCTCTCAGGATTAGTTTGCAAAATAATCTGATTTGTCATCTTAACATCCACATGTAGGGAAGTAATTAGTTCTCTTACTCGATTTGTTTCCCTTGGCAATGAAATGACCTAATAAGACCCTCGTGACCTGCTGCTGCGAAAATGTTTCCTCTCTCAAGAAAAGGGTTATGGTGGCAAATGACGTTCATTTTATTTTGTACAAACAAATATATATATCTGTACTATGTACTTTTGTGTAAGCACTGAAAAACCTCTGGTCATCTCTAAAAATTAACTTGCAACTGTTTTCTATAGTGCTGTCGTCTTGACTTCGTGTTTGTTTCCTTTGCGGTCTTTTTTTAATTTAATTTTATTTTTTTATTTTTTTAAATTTCTGACAGGGAGGCAAAGGCCGCCAGGTCTGGTCCTGCCCCTGTCACGGCGAGCCCCCGGGCCGCACCGACCTCGCATGCTAGCGCCTCTGGTCCCGCGTGCCACGCGTGCTCGTGTCTCTCATCTCTTTTTCTAAAACGCACGCTGAACGGCTGTGGGAGAGAATACCTGTAAACAGCTTTAATTAAGTCATACGTATAAAAGACTATTTTCTTATCCTCCACTTTATGCTTTTGGTATAGTCGATCTTTCGGAATGAAATGGTCTTTGATAATAGGTCTATTTTGTATTGCCTTATTAAGACCAAATACTTCTTGTCATCCCGTTCTCCATCCTCTCCCGCCATGAGATTGTTATCTTCAATTAAAACTTTTTTAAACATTGGCTTGTTTTAATCATACTGTAAATTTCAGTTGTGGTCAACTTTGAGTGCAAACGAGATGTAAAATTCTGTCTGTCGTTTGTCACATGTTGAGTTTGCAGCTCGGTTGGGGATATCGCCTGTGATTGAATGCACGTGTCATTTCTGAAAATGCTTTCTGTAGGCGGAAGCTTTTCCGTTCAGCACCAGTGTGTGTGGCTCTGTTAGTTACAGCCATTTCTGAGATGGGATTCTTTTATCAATGTATACGTGTAAAGTGCTGTTGGCTTTTAGGAATTTCTTTTATATACGTTTATGAAATACTGAAGACCAATCAGACCATTAATGGACACTTAGTGCAACTTTTTATAAAGAAAATAATGCTGAAATAAGACCAAAACCAATGTCATCACTGAAATCAGCAATTCTCAATATGTTCGCATTTTAATTCACGACGGAAAATGTGTTCCAGAACTGGAAACTCGTGATACCTGTGTAAACCGTGGGAGATTTTAAATGTGATGTTACTTTGACAATGTTTTAAATCTTAGAGTCACATTTTATTCTGATCAGAATTTTTATCAAGGTGTCGAGCTTTCGTTTTTTGAAACTAGTTTGTCATAACATTGTGTGCATAATCACAGTATTTATTTTCTAGGACTATTGTGAATGTGTAGACTTATGTTTACTGCTAAGGGAACAATTATTTATAAAATAAAATTAAATTCAGTATTAGCTGCCTACTTCAGACACTTAATACTTGCAGAGATCCATGTTACATTCACCACACTGACTTTTTTTTTTTTTTAAGAACCGCCCTCATTGTTGAAAGTGAATGGACTCGTAGGGTACAGATATTAGTGTTCCAATAAGCATGTGATTTTTATTAAAAAGTGGTGGTAGCGGGAAGATAATCTTGATTCCATTGGGAATCTTAGGTTTTCGTAAATTTATTGGGAAAATAGTTTTTCCTGTACTGCTGAAGTTTCTTTTTGGTAAACAAGTATCTTTCTAAGAAGAAAAAGCATGGAGGAGAAATTGAGGTGTGCCCATTTCCCCAGATGACCAGCGCCGTACTCGTGAATACTGTGTATCTTGCAGTGAACAGTGTGGAAGCCGTTCACTTTTCAATCTGAAGTAAAGTACTTTCAAGAACTTTTAGTTTGCCTGCTCATTTGTTTTGTACATGTGACCTCTGTTTTTGACTCCTGTCTTACTACTCGGTTGAGTTCGGTACTTTAATGATTTCAGTGAACCTGTCAGAAGCATGTCCCTTAAACATTCCAGCCCATTTGAATCCACGAATCACACCCTTCCTTTGCTGGCCCCTGTGGCCTGGGGGTTGCCAAATTCTGCCGCACCACGGGGACTCTTCTCTGGAGGTCACGTATGTGTGCCTGGTCGGTGGCGATGCTCCTGGAAAAGTCCTAATAAACATCTCAATACTGGTTTTTAGAGGTGCCAATGAGCCAGAGAGGTGTTGGCACAAAACCTGAGCGGTTCTGTGTTGATGACCAAGGTAAATTCCTTTCACCCTCCAGTTCTGAAGTGTCCACCCAGGAGCCTGGTTTTGGGTGTCTGTGTCCTGTTTGGGAAGGTTGCGGGTGGTCTGCGGACCTTGCCCTGACCTGTGGGGACCGGCAGGTTTCACGTGCAGGTGCCATCCAGTCTTCAGGACCAACGCTCCCGCTGCAAGCGTGTTTCACCTTGACTTGCCACTGGAACCTCCCGTGCACACGTAGCTTATTTGCTTTGGCTCAGATATTCCTGGACAACGTCTTCACGGGGCGTGTTGCACGCCGTGCGCCGTAGGGAGGGTGTTGGGAACATTTCAGTCTTTTCCTTTAGAGTCTTCTGTCTCCACGTTGTCTTCTCCCACGCAGTGGTAAGTGTGAGTTGTATGCGCTGTAACCTGCAGACTAGGGTTCGGAGTTTCTGGAACTGAGGGCGGGTAAGGAGAGGGTGACCGCTGCCCGCTGCAGGGCCCTGTGCTGCTGTGACCTGCTCCTTGCAACGACTCCCCGGTGACTGGGCTGTGGTTGTTGAGGTCGCCCTGTGAAAATTCCTAGAAATCACTACTTTCGGTCAGAGTGAGAAATTTCGCTGGTTTTATTGGTTATGACTATCTTGTCTCAATTTTTATATTAAGAGTTTTGTCAGTTCCTTCGATTATGACACACTGTTGATTTCTCAGTGTTAGTCACTCATTAGCAATGTTGATAGGAAAATTGATTGCTTCTGAATTTTCAGAAATTAAATGCTAAAATATAAATGGCATTGCCGGTTGAGCTGTGATAAACACCGAAATGTTAAGATTAACGGTTGGACGAGTTTATCTATCCTTAGCCGTTGGTTGTTACTGGCCTTGCTTGTTAAACTGCATTAGTGGAAAGCAACATTCTCATAAAGTATCTTGTGAGCAAAGCCTTCTCTAAGTGGCTCTATTAAACTTAATTGAGTAGAAAAATTATATTTCACAATTACTCTCTATCCTAATTGTCATTAGTGACATCATCCATCCGGCGAATGTTTAGAGACCGTGTCGCATTAAAATGGGAACAGGCAGGTATCAGCGATGGCTTGGAAGTGGCTTCGCAGCTTCTAAACTTCAAGCCTTCAGTTAATGCCACTTCGTCCAAACATTTCTGGGCAGGATCAATGTTAACATTTGTGAAGAAATGTCAGTATGTTGGTGTTCACCGTAACTAAGAAACAAGCCAGATCTTCCTGCAGAAGCAATTTGCCAGGACACTCGACACGACCCAGAGACCTGTCCCTCGACCCTGTCCTCATGAGCGCATTGACGCTTTAGGCAACTTATTTTTCATCAGAGAGAATAAGTCACATAAATCGAATGTTGACAAAATTATTAACCAGAAGAATTGCCTGGAAACTCTACTGACCTATTTGATATCCAGAATTAAATATTGACTTAAGGACAGTTTTTCGTTAATAAGCTGCTAATGTTTGTTTCTATGTTGGGGGTTTTTTTTTTGTTTTTTTTTTAAGTCTTTGGCCGGTGCACTTTCTGCTTAAGTGTGTGCGTTAAGTGGAACCTGGTCCGTTGCCTACTGGCTGGATTTTACTGGGAGAAACAGGGACCGTGTCAACAGGAACAGATGATAGCAAGGCAATCGGATGTGCTCTTAACTGGTGCATTTGAGCAAGCGTTTATTGGTATTTACACACCATCTTCATTTTAACTTAAGTCCTTGTGGTTCCGGGTGGCCTTGGCTACATTTTCACTGCGGCAGCTTCTACACAGCCTGGATGGACTTGGTGGGAGACTTGTTTTCTCTCAAAGGCGCTCTAGTAACGAGAGCTTCTGAAGTGAAACAAGCTGGCCGTTCCCTGTCTGGAGGTTGGGTGGGCGGGCAGGGGAGAGGCCCGGGAGGCCAGTGACAGCTGAAGGCTCCTTGGTCCTGCCCTTGTCTCCTGTGGATGAGTCAGCCGTCCCTCTTAGAGTGAGATAACTGGCCGTCAGCCACAGAGTCTCCGAGTTTAAACTTACCTTCGCCTTTCACCCTGGGTTCTGTGCAGGTCATAGCTGTCTTCTAAATTGTGTCATCTATTACCTTTGGTTACACGTTACCAAAGGGAATAAACGTTTCTGTCCCTAAACTTAATCCCCGAAATTTAAGATCCCCTCTGAAATTTCAGGAGTCACTTTAAAAAAATAAGTCTTTTGAAAGTCCCATGATCCTAAAGTCCGAAGACTTGTTACAAGCATCAGCGTCTTCACGCCGCGCCCACTACGGAAAACACCGCCCTGTTGCCCACTCGCGTTAGACCCGGGAGGTCGGGCGGCAACGCGTGTAGTTTCTGGATATAAGATGTTAGAGACATGCTTGTGGGCGGACTAGGCGTAGGAACGTCTGTTTAGAAGTTGGGTGAGTTCATGTTTGTTTTTAATAACTTTTTTATTTATTTCCCCTGATCAGCATTGCCTTCTGTGTTAAGAAGTGTGGACTCCTGGGACGTGCTGGAGGTTTGAATCATCTTGAAAGCTTTCCAACCTTGTCTAGTTACCGCTGCAGAGGCACTAAGGAATTTACCAGAAAAAAAAAAGAGATTTGATACAAATGATTTTTGACACCGTGACACTTCCTGAGGTCCTATCACTGGGCACCAGTTATCAATACCATGAATGAATTGCACCCCTGGAAGTTTTTTGTTTTTTTAAGACAGTTTCTTCAAAGATGTCAATTTTTTGCCTTGAAAATTTTATAAAGTACATTTCTCTGCACAGCTGTCCCCCAGCGCTCACCACTGGGTTTATTATTCATAATCTACACTTCAATAAAGGCTTTGTGCTTCCATCTATCTTCCAAACCTCTGTTATGAGACTTTATGTGAAACCTGAATGGTTACTTTTTCTCAATGTATCTTGTGATTCTGAAGACAGACCCGGTTAGACAATGAGAGCTTTTCTTGTACAAAGATGGCATTCCTGTGGGTTTTCATCCTCATTAATGCCAGTAGTGGAGTGGGTGGAGCCTTCAGGTCCTGTGTTTGCCTCCTGCCCCCCAGGCCCTGGTCACAGGTATCCCTTGGTCTCCCCACAGGCACCGGGAGACTAGAAACTGACTCTCTAGAATTGTCATTGGCGAATGCCAGCCCGGCTTTATTCTTTGCGTTAATGCAGGGGCTATGCTTGCCGCACTGAGAAACTGGGATGCTTCACTACACAGACCGTTAGAGTGATGGAAATGTTTCCTTCTCCAAAGAGCAGGGGAAGCAGGATCTGTAGCCAAGGGCAACCAAGCTGCTTTTTGGAGTTCTGCCCGTCCCAGAGCAGAGCTGGTAGGGCCAAGGGCGCTCACCTGGAAGCTGCCCACGTGGTGAGGAAAAACCCCGGGTGGTCCCCGCTGTGGACGCTACAGGATCTCAGACCGATGGAGGGGAGAGCAGTCTAGACTAGATGCCAGCCGCTCCGGCCTGCTCACTTCTTACACATTTACTGGCAGTGGTCTCCTAAAAAAGAAAAAGTATAACCCTGTTAAGCAAGTTTCTCAAGTGCTAAATTATAGATTGAACAATATACAGGCAATTTTGTACATCTCCCCAGACAGTGAATTTACTGAATTTCTCAACTGACAGTGAATGTGTGTTCCACCGTGAAGGGCGTGAGTAACCTGGAAATACCTGACAAAAAGGATCTAGTTTCCCTTCACCTTGCAGTCCCACTAAGCCCCCTAAAACTGGTCACTTTAATATTTTGGGATGTATCCTAGATTTGAAAAAAACATTTACAACCCTGGCCAGGTAACTCAGAGCGTCACCCCGACACGCCAAGGCTGCAAGTTCAATCCCCAGCCAGGCACATACAAGAATCAACAAATGAGTGATGAATAGTGGAACAGCAAATCGAGGTTTCTCATTCTCCCTTCCTCTCTTTAAAATCAATGAATTTTTGAAACCTCCTTGCATACATAAACATGTCTGCATACATAAATATGTCTGCATGTACATACTTTTAGGGGGTCTTCTCTGCTTTTACACAAGGGGTATCATGCAGATTCTGCAACTCCCCACTACGCAGAGATACCTCCCCTGTCATTACACACAGATCTGCGTGCCCCTTTATACGATGCAGACTTCTGCTTGCAAGTGTCTCTGCTAAACATGTCAGGTACCCCATAGGAAATGTCTGGCACTTTCCAACTTATCTTACATACGGACTTCATAGCGTATTGCTATTTGATGACACTTTTCTTCCGAACAGAGTTTAGTGTTAAAAATTCTCCTGGTTTTATCTTGTTTTTAGGTGAATTTTCACAAGTTGCTTTGAGAAGTCTTCCCTTTTGATATCCTTGCTAGGAGTGAAATGCCACCCATGCAATGTGGCCATCTGAAACCACGCCACTCCTTCCTGTTTCCACCATTTCGGAAACACTGCCCTGGACAAAATGGGGGGAAAAATCCATCATTCCAATCACTCCCCACCCGCTGCCTCCCCAAACTTGATCTTTCAATTTTAAGGCCCATCAGTGACGACAGCAACTAAAGCTAAAACTCTGAAAATAAGTCACTTGTCTTAAAGTAGGAGGGATTGTCCAGTGAGCAAAGGGGGAACTGTCGTGAGGAGAAGCACCCGGATCCAGTGCTGGGTATCTGAGAGCACCCGAAAGTTTTGTTGGGAAAAGAGGGCAAAAGGCCGCTGAGAGATCTCCAATGGTCATCTCCCTCGTCCTCACTGGCACCGCGCTGTCATTTTTTTCAGGAGATAATTTCTTCGAAATGACTTTCTCAGGCTCATTCAGTGCTTGTAGAGTCTCCTCTGTGATTTCTACTCATCACTGTCCGGCACAGTCTGTTATGAGGTGCCCTGTATTTACCAGGCGAGCTCAGGGATTCAACAACTTTGATTTAAATTGGGACCGTTCTTCACCTTTTAAGGAAAATGCTTTATACTTGCTTGTCAAAAAAAATAATAAATTTTTTTTTAAACCCCAAACTAATCCGCCAAATATCCACTTGGGAGCTAGCACCGATTTGGTGTATATATGCGTACGTCTCTAAAGTAAGTAACTGGCTCCTAGTTGAAAACGTGGGATTAAAATGTTGAAGAGGAGCCCATTAGAGATTCTAAAACGTCAGTGTTTAAAGCCAACGTCAAAGTAAAGGGGAAGGAGAGGGTTGTTAAAAGTAGCAAGTAGCCCATTTACTCGGTGTGCCGTTTTCAAAGGAGCTACTGCCCACTTCCGGTTGCAAACCATTTTTGCACTTAAATCGCTCAGTGGGTGTCTTCACGGACGGGGCTAAGCACACGTACTAGGTGTAGCTGTGAAGTGGGCTCCATCAGGCACCTTTATTTTTTTTAATCCAATTCAAGGAAACGGTTTCACATGAGCAGGCAAGACATCTCCCCAGGAAGAGGAAGGCAAGGGGACACACAACAAACAACTTGTGGACACAGCATCGTGTGAGGCAGCCGGGCCAGGCACCGGGGTGGGGGAACGGAGGGGCACTGGGCCCTGCCAGGACGGTGACAACCAGGTGGGTGGGGACGGAGGAGCAGCAGTTTTGTCATCACTTATAGCCAAGTGGTTCTAAAAGGCTGTCTCCCGTCTCCTCCGTTTTCTATCCGTCTCCTGAGGCTGCCCCTTCACCTTTTGGCGGCCGGGGTGGGCGGGTGCCGTGTTTAACTCCACGCCTCTGAGTAACACATTTCTAATAACACTTCTTGATTTTTAGTTCTCGAAATTGCGTTCCCTTTCCACACCCTGAACTCTGACTTTTCTTCCACAATAGTCAGTATTTATTTACATTATTGTGACTTTGTGGACGTTGTTCTTACCAATTGAGCTGTAGAATAAAATGACTCCTTTGTGCGCCCAAGTTGTTGATTGTTGTTGTTGTTGTTTTTCCTGGAGTTTTTTGCTCCTAGTTTCCCATGTACTTGACTCAGTCGCCCTCCACTCGGCCAGTTTTCTAAGGCCCCCCGAGTGCTTAGGGGCAACAGGTGGCTTAATGCTTTCCATCTTTTCAAAGGCTCCCTCCCGGACTTCTGACCAGCTGCGCCCGCGCCCGTTGCTCGCACATCTCCCTGATTTCTCTCCACCTCCACCTGGAGGTTCTCTTCACTCATCCCACGTTTGCCTCGTTTTGGTGTTTTCGCTAAGCTCGCTCTTTCCATCAGTGCACGTCCCCCGGAGCTTCCTGGGAAAGGTGCACCGGCAGTAAACACCCGACCGTGTCTTCGTTCTTCATTTATGCTCCGTGGATAGTTGAGCAGGATGCGCGATTCTCGGTTGGAAACCATTTTTCCTTCGGCATTCGAAAGCATTGCCTCATGACTCCCCGTGTTGTGAGAAAAGCCAGTTTTAACCTTTTTTTCCTCTCTTTGAACCAGTAGGGTCTTCTCTTGGGCTCCCGAGGTTCTGATATCCATTGCGTCACGGAAATTAGTTGGGTGTGTTTTCACCTGTTGTGCTGGGCACGTGATGGCACGAACCCTTCCGATCTGGCCCTGTGTGCCCTTTAGCCCCAGGAAATCTTAAATTCTCGTTTTCGCTTTCCTCTCGTTTTCTCAGGAGCTCCACAGTTATTCAGGGATTGGGTCTCCCGGACCAGTCCTCTGGATTTCTGCTCTCTTCTTCCCTACTTTCCATCTCTGAGTTTTTATTTAACTTTCCCTTCCAACCCTTCTAATTGATTTTTCTTCTCCCAGGGCTTTTTTTTTTTTTTTTTTTTTAAAGCCTTCTATTTGGCTTCACGGTTGCAATATGTTTTTGACTGTGACGCTAGGAAAGACAGGTTTTTGTCTGCCTGCACAGCCCCTGTGAACTTGGTTCGCTTTGTTGGACTCCCTTCTGGGGTTGCAGGCTTTCCTGGGATTCCCGGTGCTGCCTGTCTGCACACGTGTAGGAATGGGGTCTAACGAGCCCACGGGACGCTCAATATAGGAGCCAGCCGGGGGCTTCCTGGGGGGTGTTCAGGCTAGATGGCCGGGAGGAGAGGACCTACAGGACTTGCCTGGCGGGTCGCCCAGAGGCGTTTTCCAGCGTGGGGGGGGGGGTAAGGCCGTGGCTGCCAGCACCCCCGGAGCTAGCTGAGTGGGGAAGAGGGGTTGCCTGAGGCAGCCGGTAGATCCCTGCTTCCCGCATAAATCTGCCTTTTAAATTTCTCTCTGTTCCCACAGCTGGGTTCAGGCTCCGTGTAGCCCAGTCTGGAGCCTGTCTCTCTGTTAGCTTTTCCCAACAAAGCCCTGCAGACTGCTGCTTGGGTGGGGAGGGACGGTCGCTCCGCGGGGGGGTGGGCGTGGCCCGGGGTGAGGGAGGGGCTGGCGCCCTTCGCCACGCCTCCCATTTGAACCGACCTTCTGGAGTTCCCCTCCACCTGCTTCCTGAGCCGCGTGGCCTGGCCTGTCCCCTCTCTGCGTCTTCGCGGCTTACCCAGCGCAGCTGGGGTTGAACCTTGATTTTTCTCAACTGCCAGTTTAGGATTCAGTGTCCTGCATCTGCCACGCTAGTGCCACCGGAACACCTGCTTTCTACCTTCCAAATTCTCATTTCTGCCCCTTTCTCTTCTCCGTCCTCGTGGGCCTTAACAAAACCCTTTCACACCTGTTTCGGTGGGTAGGCGGAGGCAGCAAGGCTAGATGGGGGTTCGATCCGGCACCTGTCCTGGTCAGTCTTCTCACGTCAAACTGGGTGGCCCGGAAAAGGGAGTAAAACGTGAGAGCCTCGGTCAGGCGCCAAATGCTGCCTGTCCCCTGGCAGTGGGCACTGGCCCTCGTGGCGGCACGTGCTCCCTGGGATCTGTCACCGCGGTGGGTAACGAAAATGACAAACGATGTGGACAGTTGGATGAGAGATACCCGCCCCCACATTTAGCGATTAACTACAGCCCTTCCGTGTGGATTGGATTTCCCCTGCAGACTAAATATCTTCGTGTGTAAGTTTTGTTTGCAGACACAAAGATCTTTAGCCCGTGGGTTGTTGGTGGTTGTGTTAGTCTGGTGTGAGGTGTATCTAACAGCTTTGTCCTCAAGTGGCAGCCAATCCGTCCAACATGCTGGAAGTGGCGTTCTGGCCCCCACGGAGCCCCCTGCTTTGTAAGCACGTGCACTCGCTGGCCCTGCCGGGGACCGGGGTCTCTGGGAGTGGGGCTCTAGCCCTGTCTGGGAGGCGGTATCTTAGGGCCTCGCTGCCCAGGCTAGCCTGAGGCCCCACAGTGCTGGTACCCGCTCCAGGAGCCACGCCAGACCTGCTGAACCGGAGACCCAGGGCTGGGCCTCGCCACGTGTGTTTTCACGAGGCGATTCCGATGTTGGCTCCAGCTGGAGACTCTCCGAGGGCTGAGAGTGCCGCCGAGGTGACCACGGCACAGCTGTCTTGGCAATTAAGCGTCCGCACGGAGGCTGGCAGGTGTTTGACTCTTTCCAGCTGATTTCCTCTCTGCTCTGAGGAGACGTGGTCACAGATTTGGGTAAAGATCACACACACACACATGCACACGTGACAGGGTGGGACGTCATAGCGCCGCTGCCTACCCCCTGCGAAGGGCTGAGGGTTTCTGGTACTCTGCCTGAAGGGGCCAGAGTGAGAGTGCTAACCATAAGCCCCAGGAGGGCCGTCCCCTGCCCAGGGGTCCCCCTCACTTTCCAAGGTTGACCTTGGCCGCAGGACACAGGCCGCTGGGCTGAGGTGCTCACTGTTCTCGCGGCAGACAGGTGAGTACTGCCGAGGGTCGGCGGGGCCTGGGGCACGTGTACCCGCCATCTTGCCCATTCCTGGCACGGGGAAGTCCCAGCCGCTCACATCTTCCCCGGTGAGCCCTCAGGATGCCGCAGCGACCTCGCCAGGAAAGTGACGCGGCTCCAGCCCAGAGGGCTGAGCACCGCCATCTCAGGGCCTGTGGGAAGCTCCTCTCCTGCCGCCTGGAGTACAAATTGGATCTTCCAGCATTCCACCATCCGGTCCCTCAGCATAGTTCCAAAGCAGGACACCTCTGGGCTGGGCTCCACCGTGGTCAAGGCCACCGTCCTCCCAGGGCCTTTTCCCTCTAAGGCTGGCTGTGGTACCCAGCTTCCGGATGCCACTGCAAGGTTCCGAGTAGACCAGGGTTTTTCCAGTCTATCTGTCCTAGGATCACCTGTCAACCCGTGGATGCCTGGGAGCCTTTCCCACGGAGCTCTGGCCAGGACCCCTGAGGCTGGACCTGAGAAACTGGCTTCACAGCTGCCCGGGGATCCCTGTCAGTGAAGTGGGAACCCGGGCTCCCAAATGGTGGTACAGGCACTTTGAACCAGTGGGAGGGGAGGGACTCCGGAAGATCTATGGCTTAACTGCCCTCCTGGGCCTGATGATCCCTTCAGCCATGTCCTTTGTCCCTCCCAGTGATGACTCAGAGGAGTACTTTCTTGCTCACCCAGCCTGAGTGCCTCAGAAACAGGGCAGATTTTTTTTTCCCCCCGCCTGCTCCGGGTTCCATCCTGGGCTGTGGGAAGCGGTGGTGAAGTCAAGATGAGGTGGTGACAGCTACTTTCCTAGGCTGGCTTTGTCTTCCTGGCACCAGCACAGACCTGTGGGTAAGGGTGGACCTACAGCGGGGCAGGGGCGAGGTGGGGGCAGGTCCCTTAGCTCCCACCTCTGGAGCCGCTCAGAGTTAAGGCCTGCGTGAGGCGGCAGGTTTCTACCCAAGCCTCCCTCATCCTGGCAGGGGGGGCATTAGCCCCCAGACCTTGGATCCCTCTAGAAACCAGCGTTACTGGAGTAGGGGGCGGATCTGGAGTAGCAACAGCTGAAAGTCTGCTAGATGCTGAAAGAGTTTGCTAGAAAGTGTTTCCCTGTGGGTTGGAGTAGCACCTGACAGGTCCAAACACGTGCGTGACCCAGAAAACAGGTTGAAAAGGGTTTTATTTCCTGCTCTGGTTCCAAAGTGCCTGGCGTCGCTTCCACATGAACCCGGGCAGGCGGGCGGACACGTGCGGTGTTCATGCGTTTCCACACTTGTGGTGCAATCGAGATGGGTGGTGGCCGGCGGTGCCGGCATGGGGGACGGGACGTCGGGGGCGCCCCTCCTCCCCGCCCACCTCGCCGCCGCCCGCGGCTCGGCTCGCTGGGCTGGGCTGGGCTGGGCTGGGCTGGGCTGGGCTTGGCTGGGCCGGGCCGGACCCCGACCGCCAGTTGGGGGCGCCGGCGGCCGTCCCTGCCGCACAGCCGGATCCCGCCCGGGGCGGTGCGCACGGACACTGGGGCGGCGGCGGAGACGACACCGGTGCGCGCGGACACCGGGGCGGCGGTGGCGGAGACATACGGCGGGGCAGGTGAGCGCGGTGGCGGGACCCGTGGCAGAGGCGCGGCGCCCTGGCCCACGGAGCGCGCCCCACAGGTTCGGGAGCGGGTAGCTGGGATGCGCCCAACGGGTCCTCGGGCCTGCGTCGCGGTGGGGCCCCACTGGGTGGAGGGCTGAGCCGGCCCCTCCCTCGGCTTCCTTCCCAGGCCCCAGGTGGGGCACAGCGGCGGATACCGGCCCACCGGGACCCCAGTCCTGTCCCCTCCCTTCCTCGGTCTCTGGCGGAAGCCTGGGGTGGTCTCTCAGATGCCCCCTCCCTGGCCCTCTGTTCTTCCTGCCTCCCCCAGCCACCCACCCACCCTCTAAGGCCCATGCCAGGGTGAGGGTGGGGGGAATGTGCCCAGAAGGGCCCCAGCTGGCAGGAAGGGGACCCAATGCCGTTGTCCTGACCACAACGCAGACCTGGTAGAGGGACACAGCTCTGTGTACCCCCCAGGCCCAGCCACTCGCGCCCTTCTGTTGGAAAGCACTGTGTGGCTTATGGGTGGTGTAGTGGGGCAGGTTTGTCAGTTTCCCGGCGGAGGACAAGGGGTCACCCCTGGAGGGTCCATACGCAGAGGACCCTTGGACCACAGGGGTGTGAATTGCTAGGGTCCACTGATAGGAGGATTTTTTTCAGTAAATACACAGGCTACCGCACCCCCAGGTTTTGCATCCATGTATTCTGTGAGCCGCAGATGGGAAATGGTGTTTTCCATCCCCGGGGTTGGGAATTCCCTCCAGCTGTCGGCCTTGCGTGTGTGGTTCAGTGACTTGAGCATCCTTGGATTCTGGTATTTGGGGCGGGGGTGCTGAAAGCAACACCCCGTGGGTGCCAGAGATACTGTAGTTAAGCCCCGGGGGAGTCAAAAGTTATCCGTGGATTTTCCACTGTGCAGGGGAGGGCGCCCCGTCAGCCTCTTCCCTTGTTCCGGGGTCAGCTGTAGTCTGTTTAAAGTGCAAGTAGCTCCAGGGAAGAAGACCCAGCGAGGGTGAGACTGGGGTTTGGGGTTGGAAGCAATTCAGCCACCTCCAACAGTGGGCAGGACCCTTAGCAGTCTAAGGAGCGGGGTGTGGATGGGACAGTGGGCAGGCTTTGGCCCCTGACTTGGGCCCCCATCGGGAGAACCCCAAATCTAACCTTTCCCATGTAGGGAATGGTTCGAGGCGGGACGTGTGGCCTGGAGGTGCCCTCCTGGCTTCTAACTTGTGTCCCCTCTGCCAAAGGTCTGAGTGCCAGAGCTGGAGATGCAGCTGGGCCCTGCGGCGTAAGGCACACAGGGGGCCTCTGTGGCTGAGCTGTGCCTCTGTGGCTGGGCCTGTCCCCGGCTCAGGCTCGGGTCCCTCGTTGCGTGCCGAAACCTGCCAGAGAGAGAGGCCTGAAGGAAGGAACGAGTGAAGGAATGAGTGAGTGAATAAATGAATGACCAACAGGACTGCCGGGGGCTCAGGCACAAGGCTGGGGGGACTGGGCAGGCGGGGGGACTGGGCAGGCAGGGGCTCTGCGCTCTGAGATGAGGGGACTCTGGCAGTCGGTCACTGCTTTCACACATGGGCGGGTGCCCTCCTAGGAGGGGGGAAGCTTCTCCCCGCTCCGTGGGTCTCCGTGGGGACCGGCAGTGGGGGCCACGTAGGCCCCAGGCACGGGGAGGAGGCCAACAGGACTGGCCAGCTGCGCCTGGGGACCAGAGGTGGGTGACCTCACACGCAGAGAGCCGGGTCTTCATGGCGCCTTTCGGAGCTGCTCCCTGTCCCCAGGGCGGGGGAGGTGGGAGCCCTCCTGTGCCTGCGGCCAGGTGGCTTATGAATGCCCCGTGTGTCCCGTGATCCTGTGAGTTAGGGTCCGAGCAGGAAGCCTCCTTTGCAGGTGGGAAAACTGAGGTCGTCAGAGGTCTTGTAGCAAGTTAGGCCCGGAGCTGGAACCGGGACCTGGCCTCCTGGCCTTCCCGTGATTCCGGAAGAGTCCATCTGCGGATCCATTGGGTGCTGACCCCACCTCAGCAGGCAGAGTCTCAAGGTGGCCCGGTAAACCCTCCCTCAAGGGCAAAACACACTGCCTGCCCACCTCCCTGTCCCGTCTGGCTGCCTCCTGGTCCTACCCCATCCCCAGGGGTGCCCTGGGGCTTTGCGTCTGCCCCCCACCCCTCGGATCCTGTTTCTCTGTAGCTGGGCACAGACTGACTGCTGAAGACTTGGCTTATGTGGATTCCAGCCACGGAGGCTGCCTGGGCTTGGGAGGGGGTGGGGGTTAGACACGGCCCCTGCCGTCCTGAGTCCGCTGGCCAATGGGAGAGACACAGTGGCTGCACCTTGACCCCAGGCACCTCTGCAGAGAAAGGCCCATACAAGGCCAGCCAGTCTGTGCGCTGAGTGCCAGAGAAGGGGGCGGGGAGGAGTCTTTATTGGGGTGTCTTTGGGGAGTTTGTCGATAGCTCGTTTTCTTGTTTGTTCACGTTTTCTGCCTTTTCAAAATTGTCCACAATCAGGAAGAAAAGCAAAACTTTATTCCTTTTTTGTTTGCTCTGGAAAAGTTTCGAGAGCAGTTCTGTTGTAGTGAAGTTTGTCAGCAGGTCCGCCGGTGGGGGTGGGAGGCTGGCGTAGACTTCTGACTTCAATAGGGTGGCCGGTGGGAAGACCCCAGGCTTTCGAGGTATTTCAGTGCCGATCAGCCTCAAAACCTAACAGAACGACCTGGACCTGCTCATTGGCTCGTCACCTCTCCCTGTGTGTCTCGTCTGGTGGCGTCTGTGACTCGCGGCCAGCTGTTGGAGAGCACTCTGACAGGCGCTGGCCGGTGGGTGGATGGGAGCCAGGGCTATGGTGTCCCCTCTCCAGCAGAGGACAAGGCCAGGGGTGACAGTGGCAAGGTTGATGGACCCTCTAGTCCCTGAGCCACCCCCATTTGGCACCCAGAGAGAGGGGTTTCCCAGGCTGAGGTGCCTGGCCTGGGATGGAATTTTGGGGGTAGGGGGCCTGGGCCCCAAGAGGAGAGGACAGCCCCTTCTTCCCATGGGTCCTCATGGCGGGGGCTGAGTTTTGGGGGCTCCGCTGGTAGGCGGCACCCCCTCCTTTTCGCACATATGGCTGTGTGACCCCCAGAGTCCTGAGCCCCGTCTGTTCTTGCTGTGAGCCCCGTTCCCTCCCCATCCAGCCCTCACTGTTCCTTCCTCCTGGGAACCCTGCCCTGCCGAGCCATCGTGCAGCAGACACGCTCAGCCCCCGCTTGGACGGCTGACCTCAGGGTCCCCGTGAGCGTTGGCAGCCTGTGGGTCAGGGACACGGCCTGGGGCCCTCCTCACTCCAGAATCCTGTTCTGGGCCACGAGCCGTCCCCTGCCTCTCAGACACCGGCGCCTGGATGGTCACTTTAAGAGCAGAAAAGAAAAGCAGGAGGTGCTGCCCCCCCACCCTGCACAGCCCTCTCTGCCCCCCAGCTTATACAGAGGGCGCTGGCAGCGGCCCTGCAGTGTGGAGCGGTGGGCACTGGGCTAGGTGCCAGGGCTGGCGGCCCAGCCTGTGTGTGCCGGGGGTTGGGGGGGGGGGCGCGCCTTCCGTTAATGACCACCTGCTGAGTGAGTGGCTGTCAACAGCCAGCCATCCAGCTGTTTGCAGAAGGAGCGCTGTTTTCAATTATTAACGAAGGCTATTATTTGCGAGGTCTTCTGTCTGGAGGACGGGCGTGCGGGCTCTGGAGGGAACTCCCTGGGCTTGAGTCCCGGCTCACCCCTTCCTAGCTGTGTGGTTTTAGGCAAGGGCTTCAGCCTCTCTGAGCTTCGGTTTCTCGTTTATGAAATGGAGTCGCTAAGAAGACCCGTCTCAAAGGCCAAGGAGCAGGTCCGGCTTAAAGGAGACCACAGAGGCCTGAGAACCAGATGCAGCAGGTGAACTCGGGCTGCACCTGGCTCTTCAGGACGGGTGCTGGGTGGGGTGGCGGCCGCTCCAGGAGGCGTGCACGGAGGGATCCCCGTCCTGCAGCCTCCCTCTTGGTTCGGAGTAGGTAGGTGGGTGACTCTGTTCTCCACCTCTTCCTCTCTCTTCAGCCTCCGGTCCTCTGTAAAAGGGGATTATAACCGCCCTTCTGGGGGGGCGGGTGGGAAGGGTGGGCGGGCCTGGCCTGGGGGCATGGGAAGTCCTGGACGTGACCGTGAGCACTTCTGTGCTGTGTTTGGCTTCCGGTTCCCTAGCAGCTGGGGCACAGGGGCAGTAGGTGCCCAAAAGGAGAAGGAACGAGCAAAAGGCTACAGGCAAAGGGGGGGGGGGCAGGCAAGACTGGCTAGATCTTGCCTACCTGGCCTCGTAGGTGTGCCTTCCAGACCCATCTCACAGTGAAGCGGGTGGGAGCCGCTCACCTGGGTGAATTCGATGTGCGGCAGACAGGGGCCCCGAGGCCCAGAGGGGCGGAGCGACCCTCAGCGGTCCCACAGCCAGGCGGCGTCGGCCCCCGGGGGCCGGGGCTCTGAACCACACTCCTGGGGAGGAGGAGCAAGTCAGCTCGTCTCCTCTCGTCATGGCTTTGATTTTGAGTTTCAGAAATGATTCACGTTTCTCACTGAAAAAATCAGGAACCCTAAGCGACAAAGCGGGTGACAACCCAGAGCCTGTGCTCTTTGAAGTGGCCCATTAGCAACACTGGTCTGTATCTTTCTAGGGGGCTTAAAAAATATATATATGACCAGAAAACCATTGAGCATCCCAGTTTTCCTTGCGGTCCAGCTCGTCGTCTGTCCAGCTCACCCGGGGCATTGTGAGTGGAGCTGGGGGCTCCTCAGACAGATGCGGGCTCACCCCAGGTTTCCCGTGAGGAGCCTGGGTGGTTTTCTCTGTCCCCCGTTGCTGGTTGTTCAGGCGACTTCGATATTTTTGCAGTGAGAGCACCACCTTGAGATGCCGGGAGCGAAGTCTTTGCATACATTGGGGTTCCTTCCGAGGGGTAAAGGAAGATGGGTCCCTTTCTCTGCTGTGTGGGCCCTGTGGGCTGGACAGATGACCTGATGTGACAGGTCTCTGTCACATCAATGTGGGTTTGCAGTTGGGCCCCGTCTGGGGCCGGGGAGGTCCCAGGCGCCAGGAGCTCTGTGCTCCCCCCGCACCCCCGAAACTGCTTTGCACTCAGCGGATGCGCCAGGGAGGCTCCCTGGAGAGGCTCTGCCAGGACAGGGGCTAAGACGCTGCTGTGCCCACGCTGGTACTGAAGCCATTAAGCTCCTGCGGTGGGGCAGGGGTGGCCTCTACTGCGCGCCGGGAGGCGATGGTGGACCCTGGAACCCTGCCCCAGGGCCTGGGGGACCTCTCCCCCCTGCCCGTCCCCTCCCCCACTCCAGTGGGGCGCAGTTTGGCTCTGGTTGTGTTGTCCCCAGCTCTGAGACCTGGGTCAGTTGCCTTCCCCTGAAGGGCCACCCTTACCGTCACCTGTAGGAAGGGGCTGAAAAGGACCTCGCTGGTACGTGAGACTCAAATGAGACAACAGGTACCGGAGCTCTGAGAGTGACAGTGTTTCAACATTCCGTTATGGAAAAACTACACACAAAGGTAGATGGAAGGCCACGACCACCCCCACGTCCCCCTCCCTTGGTTGCGTGGTCTCCAGCTCTTGGCCAACCTGGAGTCCCATAGGCATCCCCCCCGCTTTTGTTGCTGTGTCTGCTGGAGCTGGAGGCTGTGTTCCTGAAACAGTGCTCTTGAAGATCATGACCATCGCCTTGGTTGGTATAGCTTGGTTGGTTGGAGTGCTGTCGCATAAGCCGAGGAGTCCCGGGTTCGATTCCCAGTCAAGGCACATACCTGGGTTGTGGGTTCTGTTCAGGGCGCGTGTGAGGGGCCACTGATTCACGGGTCTCTGTCCCCTCGGTATTTCTCTCCCCCATCCCTCCCCTTCCCTCTCTCTGAAATCAATATGCATGTCCTCAGGTGAGGATTAAAAAAAAAAATCATAACTATCCATTCGGTGTTCAAATTTTCAATTGTTTTAAATGCATTCTCTGTATTTTTAGTGTTTGAACGTGAGGATCCAGACGAGGTCTGCGTACTGAGGTGGCTCGGCCTGTTTCTCAGGCCTCCTTCCAGCAGTAGGGCTGCCCCCACTCATTCTCTCTTGCGCCCCATGTGTGACTGGAGTTGGCTCCCCGGTCTTGCATAAGGCCCCCAAGCCACTTGCACATCGGGGGTCGTAGCAGGAGGCTGGCCGTATTTCACGACTTTTTTTCGCACAAGAGCACATCGCAGGTGGAGTTGCTGACTCCTGGGACACTGGCGGTGCCACACTGGCAGCCTCTGATGTTCAGCGACTTAAGGCAGTATTTAAAAAAAACTTGTATTTAGCTTTAGAGAGAAGGGAAGGACGGGAGAAAGGGAAAGAAACATTGATGTGTGGTTGCCCCTCGCACGCCCTCAACTGGGGACCTGGCCCGCACCCCAGGCACGTGCCCTGACTGGGAATTGAACTGGCGACCCTTTGGGTTTGCAGGTCGGCACGCAGTCCACTGAGCCCCTCCGGCCAGGGCTTGGCATAGTCTTCTTAATGATCATAAAGTCATCCATTTCCCCCTGGTTACATGCTGCTGAGTTGGTTTTGGGTGGAGAAATGCCAGCCTCGGTCGTCCTTTTTTATTACTTTGCCCCGTTATCAGTTAATTACGTGGCAGCGTATTTCATCAGAGAAACTGGAAACAGCCATCGACAAGAAGACCAAGAGGCAGTCAAAACTGCGAAATTCGCGTCCCCTCGCGATACTCCTAAGATTTGGAGTATGTTCTTCCAGACTTTCTTGCATGCGAAAAAAGTACGTGCGCACGCCTGTGACATCCTTGAGTGGAGAAGAGCCGGCCGTCCACCCACTGCTGTTCTCAGGGCGCGCCGACGGGCGCCCCTTCCAGGATCCTCCGGGCGGCCGGCGGCTGGGCGTGGGGAAGGACAGCATCTGCTGGTGTCGCCCAGCTGCCAAGTTTTTCAGAGGAAACAAGGCCTTTGGGCTGGCAGAGCAGTTGCTTTCACATCTGTTCTTTTAGGGTTCTCTGCTGTTATTCAGCCTGCTGCCTGACCTGGGCTGCCCCTGTCCTCGGCCTGAGCCCTGTTGCCCGGGCGTGGCTGAGGTGGAAAGGGGGGGTGTGTGGGAGCCAGTCCCCCGGTCTCCGTGGGCCACACCAGCACGACGTGGGGTTGCCCATCTCCCTGCGCTGGCATCAGAAGTGGGACAGGCAGTCCCCGTCAAGACTGGTTTCTACGTAGGAGGGGCAGCGGCCGCCGGGGGACAGCGGGGGAGGGGCGGAGGTTGTTGGCAGAGGTGGTGTTTACTTAGCACATGTGTTTATGGGGACCCTTTTGAGGCTCACCCTGCCACCCCTTAGCGCTGCCCTGATTAAGAGTCTGAAGGCCCTGGTTCGGCCCTGTAACCCGCGGCTGACCCCAGGGGTGTCCCTTCTGCTCTGGAAACCCAGCATCCTGCCTGCTAAGAGAAGGGACAAACCAGAACACCTGCACGTGTTCCCAGCTCGGGAAGCGAAGGGACCACAGCACATCCCTGAGCCCTGACAGCCCAGGTGAGTCCACTGATTGGAATGCAGCCCCACCCCCGCTGCGAAACAGGGGTCTGCAGCCGCAAGGCCGGGCCTGGCTCCGTGCGGCCCTCCCCAGGTGTGGAGAGCGTGCGGGGACGCATGCGGCTGGCGGTCAGAGCGGGCCCTGTGTTCCTAATGGGCTCCCATCAGTTGAGTCTGGGTGCATACAATTTGGCAACACTGTCACGAGGCCATCCCTCATGCCCGTATGCCCGTGCTGGGCAGAGCTGACCCTCATTCCCTCCTGAGCAGGTGACAGTACAAATGAGTCAGTCTGGCCTGGAACAGGCCTGGGGGACCCGCTTCTGTTGGGGGCAGGTCAGTGCGGGCTGGCGGGAGGCCTCAGTTCCTTGCCCCACGTGCTCGCACCACGTGGTGGCCGGCTGCCCCCCCACCGGCTGGTCCAGGAGGGAGTGGGGGAAGCTCGGCGTTGTTCACAATCCCAGAAGCCCCACGCTGGGTGTCTGCGGTCTTCCGTGGGCCGTCCAGGTAGCGTGGGAGGGACTGGCTGGGCCGTGAGCAGCAGGAGGCCGACTATCACAGTGACCCCCGGCTCCTGCCCTAGCAACCCGGGGACTGGGAGCATCCCCGCAATGTGGTGCAAATAAAGATTCCGGGAAGGCATCTCCTTGGGCCACTTTGAATCACAGTCCCTTTTCTCAGTGGACCCCGGAGGGCCGGTTTCCCGTAGGAACAGGGAACTGTCACCAGAGTGTGGAAGGAGGGTCATGGTATACATCTGTGGAGAGGCCTGGGGCACTGTGGCCCAGAGCCGGTGATGACAGGACACTGGAGAAGGCTTCCTGGAGGAGGTAGCACGTGCTCCCTCTCGTGTCTTGGCAGGAAGAAGAGCATTTTTGCCATTCCAGGTGGCAGAGTCACGGCCATCGGAGTGGAAAGACGAGTTGGGCCAGCTGTGGTGGGGGGTCAGGAGGAGGAGGAGGAGCAGGACTCTCACAGAGAAGCCAGGGAGGGTCTCCGACCAGGGGAGGCAGGCGCGCAGCAGACCCGGGGACCAGGGCTCGGAGCCGAGCGGACGTCCCGCCAGGCCTTCCTTGCCAGCCGGCTTTAATCGGGCTCTCGCCACGGGCCTCACGCACGTCTCACCGGACCCTCAGGGCCTCCCAGGCAACCAGGTGGTGTTGCTGTTACCGTGACTTTGTGACTGTCACGAGCGGGTTCCCTGAGCTGCCAGGATCAAAGCCATTCGATGGAGGCGCTCACCCCAGAGCTCTGAAGCTGCCACCTCGGTGAGGGCTCAGCCCCTCAGGCTGTCCCCCGGACTGTGGTGTGGTGAGCCCCCAGACTCTCCCTAAGGGCAGGAGAGATGTGAGGTGACTGTAGTATAGGCGACTCTTTCCCTGCTCACGCCCCGCCCCCCCGAAACCTGCACGGTGTTCACAGTGTGTGGGGGTGCCGTGGGGTTTCTCCCCAGGGAGAAGGGCTCGACTTCGGAGTTTGTTCAGCAGGGCCTAGCTGTTTGCCCAGTGCTGTTACTTGTCCCTTGGCCAACCGATAACCCTGTCTGCCTGATTTTGTTCAAATTCCGTTCCTTCTTGCCCACTGTTTCACTCTCTGTAGCCTGTGGCCCCCACGCTCCAGCCAGGGGTTGGCTGGGCCATCTTCTCAGCCTGGGACACACCATCTGGGGTCCCCTCCTGCGGGGAGGCCCCAAACCTTCCCCAGGTGGATGTGGTCTCTCTCCCCTGAGCTGAGAGCTGTGACTCAGGCCTTCATGAGGGCTTCTCCCCGATCTCTGGGCCATGCCATCGGTCCATGCCTTAACCTGGGACCTTGGGTTCGGGGGCTGTGTCCAAGTCACGTTGCTGTCCCCAGCATGCAAGAGGGGTCCTGCCCACAGGGAGGAGGCTGGGTGTTGCTGAGTGGGACAGGAAAGGGTCAGGCCATGCGTTGTCACCATGAGCGAGGAGAAACCAGTCTTCCCTGTCGGATGCTCAGAACCTGAGGTTGCCGCTCCTTTGGGGACGTTGGTTCGGCAGGTTTGGGAGTACTGCGTGCCAGGGCTTGGGGAGGGGGGGTGAGGGCACCCTACCGCGGGGGCCGGAGTGGGACTCGGGGCAGTTTGTCACGATGTGAGGGGTTGAGAGCCTGGGGCGTAGGATCAGACGGACCCACTCGTGAGTCCCGGCTCTGCCTTTTCTTAGCTGGGTGCGCTTGGGCGAGGGAGAGAGCCTCTCTGACCCTCAGTCTCCTCTCCTGCAGGAGAGCAGTAGTAGCAGGACCCTCTTCATGGAGCTGATGGGGAACGACAGGCTGTGCACGAGGCTGGTGCACGGCGTCTGCCCGCTGATCACAGGGCGTGTTGCCCGTGCGCACAGGTCTTGCCTGCCGGGACCGTGCAGCAGACACGAGCGGAGGCCGGGCTGGCGGGGGAGCAGGCCAGCGGGGAGGCATCTGACCATGACCTCCTCTGAGAAAAAGCTGGAAGGGAGGTCCAGGGCGGGCAGGAGGTGTCAACCGGAACACCGGGCTCCGTTCCCCACCCTGTTACCAAACAGTAGGGCTTCCCGTAAGGATAAGAGGTAGAAAGTGATCCTGCCACCCCAGGCGCGTCCGCAGGGGGGCTCCCCGAGGACCAGGAGGCGCCTCCTCCTCGGTCTCAGGAGGCCTCTGCTCGCTGCTTCCCAGTCCCTCCCAATCTGCTGCCTCACCACGGAATCCCTGCGATCCCAGCGGGGAAACCGAGGCTGGGCAAAGCAGAAGGGGAGCTGGGGTTTGGTTCCTGGCCACGTGGGGCCCGGGGCTACCCGGCTCTGCAGGCGCACAGGCTGTTTGGAATGGGAACTCCAGGCACGGGGCAGCCATGCTGTGGGTGGAGGGCCAGCAGGCTAGCTGGAGACCTTGGGCTTCTCGGCCGTGGACCAGGGCCGCTCCCCATGTGGGTGGGGAAACTGAGGCTCAGGGCCTGCGGGTGAGCAGCAGAGCCAGCGCGGGGCTCCGTGCCAGGCGGCTCTCGCCTCTGATGGCTCATTAAGTGCGCTTTCTCTCCCCGCCTCCGGCCGTCGTCTTGGGGCTTCTAATGGAGCTTTTTGGTGCTTGTTTTATTTTCACTTTTTGAAAATCGTTCCAGCTTAAAGCTTCCAATTTCCATGAAGTCATTGGAGCCAGGAGCCTGGGCTGACGGCTGCCCGCCACTGCCGTTGAGGGCTCCGCCGCGGCCGGGAGGAGGGCCCCACGCACCCCGAGAGGCAGGCGCAGAGCCTGAGGTTCTGCTGCCCCCTCCGGCGAGCAGGAAGTTGTGGGTCCCAGATGTGAGTCACTCTCATTTAGGTAGCTGGGAAGGAGCCGTCCCATGTGTGAGCCTGGGTGCCGGCCGAGGAGGGGCAGGCGAGGGCTGGGCCGCCTCCAGGCCGCCTCAGACCCCGGCCCAGCCGTCCAGGGCCCCTGGAGGAGAGCCAGGTAAAGCGGGGTGTGGGGGTAAGGCCTAAGGCAGCCGCTGGACAACAGCGCCCCCAGGCGGGCCAGGCCTGGCGCTGGCTAGACAGGGTCCGGGCTGGGGGTGGAGGGGCTCTCAGAGCCTCCTGGGCAGACAGCGGGGCGGGGCGGTGGGGCGGTACTTTTTGCAGCTGGGCAGGAAGGTGCCGTTATTACCAGTGTTGTTTGGTGGGCCTGTTGCACCTGGGGTTCTGGGGGTGCAGACGTTGAGTCCATGTTTCTGTCCAGGTTGGAATTGTGCACATCCAAGTACCCTTTATTTTTCTCAATGACTGAAAGCGAGCGCGGGAAGGGCAATGGAATTTATTTTATTAGGTTAAAAAAATAAACAAAACCCCCCAACTCTGGAAGGGACGCCTGCTGAGACAGAACCAAGAGGCTGGAGGGGAAGGGACTAGTCCCCCTTTCTGTCCGGCCCCGCCCAGCCCGAGGCCCCGGGACCGGCGTGGACCATGGCGAGGGGGTCCTCCTGGATCTCCCCATGTGCTCATCAAACACGTGCACAGACACGCGGAGGAGCGGCAGCCTCTTCCCTGTCACCACATGGTGTCCAGGACAGCTGGCACTGTGGGCTTTCTCCGAGGCCAACCCTTGGGGGAGGGACCAAGGGAGGGGACCGGGGAGGGGAAGCAGAGGGCTGAGCGGCGCTCAGAGCCTCAGGGCCCCTGGCCCCAGGGCCAGTGTCCGGGCTGGCCCTGCGTGGACATGGAACAGCTGTGCGACTGTGGCCGTCCCTAGCTCCCTCTGCCACGGAGTGCAGGTGGACGATGCGAGGGGGGGCCCAGGTCGCCTGGGGGCCCTGGGGCAGTGCAAACCTCTTTGTGGAAGAGTGTTTATATTTGTTAGCCGTTGCCCATTTCAGAAGAAAAGTCTGCAGCTAGGACGTGAATGTGTCTTTGCCCGAGCGGCGCTGAGGCAGGCACTGAGCCGAGCAGACTGGAGAGGAAGCGCGGAGGGGCCGGCCGGGCAGGAAGTGCGGGTTCTGCGGGGCGCGGCGGCGGAGGGGGGCTTTTTGGCGCCTTCACTGCTGCCCAGGCTGCAGCTTTCCCCGCCTTCCACGGGCCCGGGCTTTCCGGGGTTTTCCTGTGGGGCTCACTGTGCGCCGTAGGTGTGGAGGAGGGAGGAGAGGTGCTTGGATTGTTCCAGGTTGTTGGCCCTCAGAAGGGAAGGTGTGCACTTTGCAGGGGTAGAGTGTCCAGTCGTGTTTTATGGAAAATAAGTGGACGTTGTGAGGGGTTGGGGGGCGCGGGTGGTCTCTAAGGGCTTCAGGGCTGGGGGTGGTCACCTGTGGACTGTGAGCAGTGGGGCGGGACAGGACTGGAGCCTCCAAACAGGTTACAGGGGCTCTTTAAGGGGAGACGAAGGCCCGACTGGATGTCGCTTTGGGGACGCGGACCCCTCTTTATAGTTTGTAGCTGCTGCGTTAGCCCAGCTGCTGCCTCTCCTGCCCGCCCTGTGTGGGAGGTGACCTCGCCCGGTTTATAGAGCAGAAGACAGAGGCCCAGCAGGGACTGCCCTGTCCTCACACAGTGAATGGGTTCCTGGAGTGTCCACCCACACACCCCATCCGAGAGCTGCCACGTTGGAGGTCAGGACCCTGTGCCGGTCTGTGGGGAATCAGGCATGACAGAGCGGGACAGGGGCCCTGGGTGCTTTTGGGGGTGAGGGCGTGTGGACCTCACGGGCAGGGTGAGGAGGCGGGTTCCTTTGAGGGGGTCCTGGGTCTGGCCCCTGTCTGCACCTGCTGCAGGGTGGCTGGGGCCACGTCAGGCCATGTGTGGGTGTGTGCGTGGACGTGCACTTGGGGCCAGCCTCAGCCCGGAGGCAGACGATCGGCCCTCTGGATTTTTCCATTGACTGTCTAGCCTGCCAGCCCACCACCCCTCCACCCCACCACCCCCAGGACCCACAGGTAGGAGGCTGGTGGCTGTCCCTCCACACTGCCCCTCACCTCCTTCCTCCTGCCCTGGAGGAAGAGGGTGCAGGTCATGTTCACACTGAGCTGATGGCAGTTTTGCCCATCAGAGGACAGGGCTGAACCTACTGGAAAGTTCTGGGGCCGCTGAGGGAGTAGGCCATGCCATCTGTCACACTACACGGCTGTACCAGAGCAGTCGAGTCGGGCCTTTTGTGGTGTCGGGTCTCGGGGTGGGAGGGGATGCTGATGGTAGATCTTGGGGGCGTTTGTTCTGTCTAAAGAGACCTTGTAACAGGGAGCTGCGAGCTCGTGTGGCCTGGGTCACAGGAAGGAATGAGGCCACCATACCCAACAGCAGTGAGAAGCAGGGATGTCCTGGAGGTTGTGGGACCCAGCCGGGGGACCCTCCTCCCAGCAGACGGGGAGACAAGCAAGGGCCTAAGTGGGCTCCTCGCCTCTGGGAGACGCTGCTCGTGGTACCCGGCGTGTCAGGTGCTGTTGGGATCAGGTGAGGAGACGCATGAACTGCACCTGGCCCGGGGTGGGGGCAGGGCACTGACCGAGGGGAGTTGTGATCGTCACTGTCTTGTGGCTGCATGTGTGGCCCTGACCCGCCCCGTCCTGCCTTGGGTGCGAGGGCGGACCTGTCCGGGGGAGGGACGCTGGGAGGGGAGGGGACCGTGCGTAGGGCTGGGCGAGGGGCCTCCCTGGCAGCCTGTGCCCCCGGGCTAATCGTCACTCCCCAGTTTCCTCACCTGTAGAGTGGCAGTGCCCGGGCAGTGCCCGGCAGAGTTAAAGGCATGAGAACGTGTCTCAGGCACCTGGGACCAGCCAGCTCAGGCCTAGGGTTTCCCCAGACAGTGGCCGGAGCCCTCACGCCGGCCCTTCCTCTGCCGTGTGGCCCTCTGCCCCCTCCCAGCCCACTTGCCCACCTGTGGTTTCTGCCACCCCCCCGTCCCCAAAGGGTGGTGGCAGCCTGGCCACCCAACAGCCATCAGCATCCAGCCCCACCTACTGCTGCCCACGGATTTCACAGCCGGCCCTGTCGCGGCTGGGCCGTGCCCGATCCTGGGCACACACCTGGGTGCAGAAGCGGCTTCTGGTCCTGCTCTGCTCTGTCCCTACACGTCCCAGCCCCACCATGGAAGCCCTCTAGGTGTTGGTGGGGCGGGTGGTGAGCCCTGGGCCACAGGTGGTCTTGGCTCCTCCTCGTAGGTGACCCTTCTCTTGTGACACTTGGGACCACCCTTTCTCCTGTCAGCCCCCGACTTCTTGGACAGGCCTCTTTCCAGGTGTTTTCCGCGTCCTACCCAGTGCTGTGCTGGGGCGCTTGAGGTGGAACTGACCTGGTGTTAAGGTGGTTGGGACGGCTGGCCTCGGCCTGGAGAAGCTGCCTGGGGGCGTCTGGGTCCCTCTAACACGCTCGTCTGATCAGTCTCTCCTGGTTGGCGTCGCGGTGGAATCCCTTCTCCTGGTCGCTGGGGTCCCTGCTCTCCTGGCCCATCTCTGTGGCCGCTGGTGCCCCCTGGGCCAGGCCAGGACGTGGCCAGCAGGCCAGTGCGCCCCTCTCCTGCCTCAGCCATGCTGTCCTCTGTCTGTCTCCCCCACATGAGGGCTCCCTTTCCAGGGTCCTCGAGCTCAGGAGGAGAGGGGCTCAAGTGTGCCCACTCCTGCAGCATCTGCCTGGTGGCCTCCCCCCATCGGCTCCAGGCTGAGGCCCCTTCTGACCAGGGGACACACAGGGCACCTTGCTGTCTCTGTCCTCCCCTTCGTGCCTCTGTCTGTGCCCTCCCCACACTGACCAGTGGGAGGGATTCCCCTGCTACTATGCCTGGGACCAGAGAAGCAAAGGGAGGTCCCACTCTCAGCTGTGCTCCTGGCCCCCGGGGTCACCTTGGCTTGCCCGCTCCCAGCCCAGCTAGGGGTGACAGGTGGGGATGCTCCTGACCTAGAGAGGTGGCCCTTGGGGTGCGCAGTGTGGAAGACCTGGCTTCTGAGGAGCGTCAGGCCCCCGGGAGGTGCACGCGGTAGGTGGCGTCAGTGCCAAGTTCTCGGGACCCAGTGTCCCAGGTGAGGCCTCTGTCTCCTGGGATCTGGGCCCTTCTCACCCATCAGGGACCTGCCCCGCCCCTCAGCGGCGGTGGCTCAGTCTCACTGCCTCGGGTGCAGCTGCCCTGGGTCGACGGTTTCTCGAGTCACTGATGCTGAGCAGGCTGAGGTCCAGGACGCTGGGGTGCAGCTGCTGTCTGCACTGATGGGGAAACTGAGGCCCAGAGGGCTCCCCAGCCTCGGGGCTCGTGTGAGTTTTCCTGGTTGGAGCTGCGAGGGAGGCTCACTTCCCCTGTACTGGCTCGGTGGGGGCACGGCCTCAGTCTCCCCGTGTCTGCATGGGTGGCCAGGTGTCTCCGGGGCCTGTCTGTCCCGGCTGCGGGCCTCCTGGCTGGGAGGGGGCAGGTGCTGCTTCAGCGTGGGACCTGGGCTCACAGGAAAGCGTCCTCTTCAGAGCAAGTAGACGACCCCGGAGTCCCCGCTCAGGTCCCCGGGAAGGGGGTGCCTTAGTGCCCTGTAGGGCCTCGCGGGGGCAGTTCCTCTGCATCCCCCTGTCAAGCCCTGCTTCCTGGACAGGGCCAAGGGAGGACAAGTGGCTTTGGGGGGCTGGCAGGAAGTGAGGCCAGGCGCCCTGACACTTGAAGTGTGGCCCTCAGTGCCTGTCAACGTCAAGGTTGGTGTGGCTGCCCGCCCCCCACCCCCATGTTGGGAGCTGGGCAGCCCCTGCGACGCCCTGAGCATTAGGTGCCATTACCAGTCTGCTCAGTGAGTGAGGGGCTGAGGCCCAGAGGGGCCGACAGACCCACCCCAGGCCACACAGCTGCTCTGATGCGGCGCAGTCTGATCCCAGCGCCTGAGCGCTCAAGCAGCGGCCTTCCCCGCCCCTCCCTGGCCTGAGGCTGCGCTGCTGCCGGGGCATTTGTTTTTCCTCACGCAGCTCATTCATCATGCGCGCCGCCCCCCCCCCCCGCCCCCCACAACGCGAGCTCTGCGAGGGACCCTGTGTGTGTTGTCTTCAGTGTTGTGGCATCAGCACCTCCCCTGGGTGCCTAGCGTGGGTGGGGGCCCAGTGAGCACTTGTTGGGTGGGGGTATGAGGCCCCCGGGGTCTGTTTACCTGTGGCAGAAATAGCACAGGAAAGTCAAGGTCAGCCCCTGCACGGGTAGTTTCTGCATTTATGAGTTTTTATAGTCAATGGGTCATTTCACTGTCAGAATAGGTGGCGGGGTGGGTGGGGGGAGTGGGGGCTGTTTTTATCCCCATTGCTCAGGTGAGAAACTGAGTCCTGAGAAGCAGGTGACTGGCCAGAGCTCATGTTGACAGGATGAGGGACGCCAGGGGCTGGGGCCCAGCCCCTGACTGACAGTTCGGCACCGGCTTTGTAGGACCCAGGAAGCTGGGCAGTGCATGGCCAGCCATCAGCCTTGGGGGAGTTGTCCCCTCACCAGGCAGTGGCAGAGTGGCAGTCCAGCTGCCGTGGGAAGGGCAGGCAGCGCAGATGCCCAGGCAGGCTCCGCATCCAGATTAGGTGGCGCTCAGCGACCCTCCCGCAGGGGGTGGCAGTTGAGCGCGGCTCGGAAGGGCGGGCATGAGTCCGCGGGGCAGAGGGAGTTTGGGGGTGGGGAGGGAAGGAGCGCTTTGAGGCCTTCAGAGCCTGGAGACCGAAGGGTGGGGCTTGTTTGGGGAACCGAAATCAGTCAAATCATGCAGCCCCGAAGAAGGCCTCGGGTAGCCCCGGAGGAGTGTTTGGGCCGGGGGTGAGCAGGCGTGGGCTGGGTGTTCTTGGGGTTCGGGGCAGGTGTGTGGGAGGCCTGGTGGATTATCCCAGGGAGGCTTGGGCTTGGAGGATGTGGGGTGCAGTGGGCTGAGACTCTCTCGTGGCGCTTGGCATGCCCAGCCTAACCCTGGCCCCAGAAAGCAGGGGTTTGCAGGTAGAAGGAAGGTGCGAGTGACTCGGCCTCTTGAGCCCCCGTGTGGGTGCCGTTCAGAAGCTGGGCTGCGGCTTGGACGGGGGGCGGGAGGGGGTGATTGGCTGGGACTGCTGCCCTGCTGAAGGATCTGGGCTGGGCTTTGCCAGGCAGCCCCCGCCCCTCACATGCCCCCTTGGCCTCACCCAGGTCCTCGGACTCCGTGGGGAGGTGGGGTCCCTGTCCCTTGGGTTAGGGCTGGGGACTGTGGTGACTGGGGCTACAGGAGCCCAACCGGGGACCCCTGGGCTAGGCAGTAGCTTCAGGGGCACCGCGAATGACAGGCGGAGGCCTAGGCCCCAGCTCGGCCTGCTGAGCCCTGGCTGGGGGCGCCTTGCCCCCACCCCGACCTCTGTGGTCAGCAGCTCTGCTAACTTGCGAGGGAAAGGCCCTTTCAGGTGCAGGAGGCCTTTCCTGCCTCCGAGGCATCGGGCCGGGGATGGGGAGGGCGAGGGGCAGTGCTGGGGCGCCTCTGGACAGGCAGCCCCCCAGTGCTGCTTGTCCCATGGCAGACGGGGGCCGCCTCCTCTCATCTGCATGGGAGAAGCAGGAAGTGACACAGGCTCTCTTCCTCACTGGTATTTAGGGCTCTTTCCTGCTTGCACCTCCCGAATTGAAAACTTCCCCCACCCCGGGGGGAGGGCAGGGGCTGTCTCCCCATTTCGGCCTTTGTCTTCCCCTCACCCCGACCCCCAGGCCAAGCTCAGGGCTGGCCCCCCAGCACGCAGCACACACGGGCTCATCCCCCGCCTCTCCGTGCTCACCCAGCCCAAGGCAGGGGCAGATGGGTGTAGGGGAGTGGGGGCCCCAGCCTGAGGGAGCCCCTAGGCTGTCAGAAGAGGGGAGGAGAGTTGGTTCTCTGGGCCACAGTTGCCCAAGAAGTGTTCTTGGGGGACAAGCCCCAAGCTGACTCTTGGAGACTCCAAAGTCAGCATTTCTCAAAGAGGGCTCGTGCCAACATGTTCCCGTGAACCAAAAAGACTGGGGCACGTTTAGCTCCATTTAATTCAGCAAGTTTCCTTCCGTGCAGGACTTGTCAGGGCCTTTGATTTGCTAACGTGCACAGGGAACCACCAGGAAAGGAGGAGGACGTTAACTTGCGCTGCCTGGGACCAGACACAGGTGCGGGCCTGTCGCCACGGTGCATAGCTTGTCAGGGCTGCGACCTGGGCGCATCTCCGGAAAGGCAGACGCAGGGCCGAGAGAGTCTGGGCCTGGGGGTGGAGCAGGCCTGGGTTTGAACCCCAGCTCTGCCCCTCCCCAGCCAAAGGGCTTGGGACAAATAGGTCAGGTTCCCAGAGTCATCCCCTGGCTGGAGATAGAGTGGGAGCGACCCCAACTCTACCCTAGGGGTCAGGATGGAAGGACGTGGCCCAGCCCCCCGCGGGCCTTTGCTCAGGGAGGTTCTCCGCGGTCAGCCCAGC